>JACATO010000185.1:0-15424 GCA_018389105.1 Nautilus pompilius | reverse complement strand
GAGGGAGAGAGAGAAGAGAGATGGAGAGAGAGGAGAGAGATGAGGAGGATGGAGAAGTGGAGAGAGAGAGAGAGAGAGAGATGGAGATGAGAGAGAGAGAGAGGGAGACGTAGAGCAGATGAGGAGATGGAGAGAGAAGATGAGAGAGAGAGATGTAGAGGAGAGAGAAGAGAGAGAGGGAGAGAGAGAGGAGAGAGATGGAGAGATAGGAGAGGGAGAGGAGAGAGAGAGCGGGCGGAGACTGGAGAGGTAGAGAGAGAGAGAGATGGAGAGATATGGAGAGGTAGAGAGGAGAGAGAGAGAGAGATATTGGAGATGGAGGAGAGAAGCGTGGAGAGAAGAGATGAGAGAGAGATGAGAGAGAGGAGGAGAGCGAGGAGAGAGAGAGATGGAAGAGAGAGAGAGAGGGAGAGAGAGATGATCTTCAAGAATTTATTTACCAATGCCACACATTCCTATCAACTCTAGAAATCACTTATCCTGGACTCTGTGAATTAATAGGGAGCCCATTTTTTGTAAGAATGAAGACTTGGGCATGTCACAAACTGTGTGCATTAATGGTTCTACCTAAGAGCTGACTCACCAGTGAAATATCCCATACAATCAGTTTATACAGTTATGTGCATATTAACGGTGGTTAATGTGAGGACTTTAATTGCACGTGGTCTACCGCATCAAAATACTATTCTTTTAATTGCCAATAGAGCCCTCAATCATGGTCGCCGCTGTAGATACTTAGAAGCAGAAATTTGGGATATTCCTAATCTGGGTTCCTCTCAGAGTATTGCAAAGCTGATCTAAACTAGTCTAGTGCTTTTCAGTGGTCCTACTGGCAAGATTTTACAACAGCTGCTCAGGTGAATTTTAGTGGTTAACTGAATTATTTAAGTTACTGCTGCTTGTGGTAGGAGAATGGAGGGAGGCAGATGTCAACCTCAGGCACAAGCAACAGGAAGATGGAGAAATTACGAATTTCCTGTATGGTCCCTCTACCATCATATAACAAAACCGATTAAGTTAAAATAAGTGCATCCGCCACTGTTTTTTCTCTCTCTCTCTATTAAATTAATAACCACTACAACTGGCTTCCTTTTACTTTTAAAAAAATTCTTTCCAGTTCCCCTATATTTTTCTCTCATGGGTGCACGCCTGTTAACTCCCATTTTAATGACTTCGCTGCTATCATCAACATTTTCCAGCACTACTTACTTTTTCTCACTAATAATTATCAGCCCCTCCCACCCACCTGCATTAATAGCCATTCATGCTCCCCAGGGACTCCCACAATTGGCCAGCTGAACTTCATCTCTACTCTTCCATACCTCTACAGAGCCACTTTAATGAAGACTAGGTATTGGCCCACACTTGACCAAACACTGTCTAATGTAGTATGACAATTGCTAAATTCAATTAGCTGGCTAGTTTGTACACATTAATTCCAATATTCTTACTCATCATGTTCAGAATTTCCCAAAGGGGAAACATTTAATTGTCATCATATACACCAATAATTTCTGACTCTCTCACACCCTCCTTTCCTGACAAATTTTTAAGGAAAGTTTTAAACTTAATAATTGTGGTTTAAATGTCCTTATTTTAGTCTTCTCAATTTCATTCTCTCCTATTATATCTCTTCTTTCTTGGCATCTCTCTTTTATTCTGTTTTCATATCCCTCTATATTTTTGTCGCTTTCCCAGTTTTATCATTCTCTATTTTACTGACAATCTCTTTCAGTTTTTCTCCCTCTCATTTAGTTCATTCTTCTCCACAAAATCATACATACAAGTATCTCTGCCTATTCTACAGCCAATTTACTATCAGGTTGTTACAAATGTTTTGTCAGTTTTTTTTTTTTTTTTTACCGCAACAATGAGACTTCATATTGTTGCTGAACGTGAAGTCTATTAATCAGAGTAAGCTCCCTTACAGTCAATACACTTCTGCCAATGAGTTACAAGCCAATTTATACCATTTTGAAAAAAAAAACTGGATTTCTGGAGTCGATAGACTGTTGGAAGGCAGTTTCAGTTGCTGCTTGGTTGGAGAAGGTTTTCATACGGAGGAAGCTGTCGAGGTGTTTAGAAAGGGTGGTAGTCTGTGGGAGAAAGGTCTGGTGAATAGGCTAGGTGCGGGGGAACTTTGTACCCCAACGGGTTCAGTTTCTAAAGAGTCACCGTGAGGACGATCGTTGTCATGGAGCGGGATTGAGCCTCTTTGATTCACCAATGCCAGCTGTCGTTGGGAGAGTTTCTGATGAACATTTAATTCACGACAACAACTGTTATGGTTTCACCAGGTTGCAAGAAGTTATAGTGGATGACACCGGTTTCAGTCTACCACACAGTGACCATGACCTTCTTTGGGAGGCGGCTGGGTTTTGGGATGTGGTTAGGCGCCTTGTCTCTGTCGAGCCACTGTGCTGATCGTTTGTGATCATCGTAGAGGATCCATTTTTCGTCACACGTAATGATTTTGTAAAGAAATGGGTCGTTTTTGTTTCTTATGACAAGCAAAGAGCAGATCTCCAATCAACGATTTTGTTGTTGTTCATTCAACTCATGAGGCGCCCACCTGTCAAGCCTTTTCACCTGTATGATTACATTAAGATGCCAGGAAACAGTTGCAGTGCTTATGTCAAACTCTCCAGCAATCTCTCGCATGGTTTTCCTTGCATTGGCTTCAAATGAGGCTCTCAGACAGTCGTCATCACAGCTGGAAGGATGTCCGCTACGTTCCTTATGTTCGAGGTTCACATCTCCTAATCGAATCTTTTCCAACTGTCGCACTGTGCGCTCGTTTGCTGTGTCCCCGCCCCATGCCTGCTTAATGCTACAAGTCACCTTGCTCGCTTTGTGGCCCAGTTTGAACTTGTGAAGCAAAATGTCACGGAAAACATTTCTATCCACGCTTCACTCAGAACCCTGAAACAAATATCCATTTTATGATTTTTAAAAAGGTATGTTTTGCATAATGTATGTCAAAGCACAGGCTACAAAACGATATATAACTACCTACATACATCTTCACAAGCATGCAAAAAATGAACCCAAAATTAACATAATATAAAAACCGACAAAACATTGTAGCGACCTAATATTTAATCCTTTCTACTATTTACCATGTTGACAGTTATAAAAGAAAAAAAAAAAACAAAGAAGAAAAGGCTTTAAATTACAAATACTCTTTGATAATTCAAAATTTTCAAGTGGTAAACTTCTCCAGAGGTCCAGACTACTAACATAGTACAAAATGCTATAAGTTTAAACTTTTTTCTTGTTAAAGTTAAAACTAGTTACTTTCTAGTACAGAACACAAGAGTTCTGCAAATCCAGATTGATTTCAACATCAATTTTCAAAGACAGTATCAAAGTATCAAATCTCTCTCTCTCAGACAGACAGACAGACATGATATTCCATAATTAAAAAAAGTAATTCAAATGCTCATATTTCAGTAACAAAATAGCATCCAAGGTTAGTTTAGATTATTTTAATCTGCATTTATTCTGCATCATAATATAGAATGTAGATGACACCTGTCATATAATAAAGTGGTTCAAATAATTTGTCGGCCATCTTTGTCAAAGTACTATTGCAAGCAAGTGATTATAGAATGACACTTTTTTTTTTGCTCCGTTTGGATCTGATCTTATGCATAAACAGTTATTTTGACAATTTCATCAGTGGGGTGTGGCTCCCCCTCCTTCACAATGTCACAAGGAAAAGGAAGTCTAAAGGTGCTAAACTATAGAAACTCAAAGGCCACTCAATGAAACAGCATCTGATCAGAAAACTTTTTTTATCCCACCATTGTTGGATTATTCGGTGATTAAGGGCGGGAGCCCCCATCTTAATTGTGTGTGTGCTGAATTTTGGATTACATATCGTCTTGCAATATCTGCAGGCATGCTTCATCACCTATTGGTCCAAGGATGATGTTTCTCCCGATACCTGCCTGAACCTTGATTATTTAATGACATCTCTTATACAAGATAGGATTATTACAACTTCATATGATGCAATTATATCAGATGTGAGCATCTAGCATGATCAAATTTTCCATACTCCACAAAAAGTTGTCCAGCAATGTGGAGTTAGAAGCGATTTTAGCAAGCAAAATCTTTCAGAATTCCACTGAATGAAACCATTTTCGAGGCGTTTTGCCGCAGGTGGTTTGCCAAAAGGGCAATTCATCATGAGCTGTTTAGCCACAAGGGTTACTATGCATGATAAATAGTGTGCCAGTGATTAGCAACACTTCTAAAATTACTTTAAAAATAGTTAAGATATATTTTAAATTAAATAAATAAAATTAATTTCAAAGTGACAGAATTTATTTTATTTTAAAATTAATTTTACACAAATTTAAGTCACAAACATTACTCCATACTGTAACTGTTAGTTAATCCTTGAAGGATGTCCCTGCTTTTATAATAATCTGTAGTAATCTTTAACATCCGCTCATCTGCATCACAATATTTTATAAATTTCTGTGGTGGGATATGATCCACCACTAATTGTTTGTAATATATATATTGTGCTCATGATGCACTTAATGAAGGACATCTGTGACTTTCCATATTGCTGGGTGTATCACTCCCAATTCAGCCTGTAGCCTTTGATGCACAGCCTCCTCTGTGAGGTTGTTGGTCCTGTCTTCTCTCTTGAGGACTCTGACAGTGGCTAAATTTCTGAGAGAAACATCCGCCGGACGTCTTCCCTTTCCTCAGCGAGCTGGGCGGCCTACATAACCATCTTCAAACCAAGCAAGCAGCAGCTGCATTTCTTCCGTCAATCTTGATTAAGATGAAAAAAAGCATCCATTAAGACGCACATCAGGAGAAGTGTTCTTTATTGTGGCGAATGCTGCATTTTCAAAAATCACATGAAACAGATTCTGGAGAAACTTCAGGTCCAGCTATTTAATAAGCTGAACGTTCTTTTATATCTATTCCTTTGCTTGTTGGGTAGCAAAGCATAAAGTACTGGATGGACACCACCAAATCTTTCTGCAAGTATGGTGTATAGCTGTGAAAATAATAGTGCCATGGATCGAAATGTTCTGTCAACATCCGAGGTTTTCAATTCCTTTGATATAAGTAGGCTTGGTTGGCTGCCAAAAAGAAGCATCGTGACTGGACTAGGGCCACTGTCAGCTAACCAAAGGTTTTCAACTATACCATGCCATGGATTGTAGGTCTTGTATTTTTTTGGTACAACAAGAATTTCAAGATTATCTGGGAGCGGAGGAACCACACCAAGTTCATTTCTTTGCCCTCTCACCATTTTATTCATTGCTGCAAAATTGGGTAGTGTTGACTGAGCAGCTTGTTACAAACCAATTAATGACCAGGTTCCAGGTTTTCTGCTGCATGCCGCCTCATTTTTATCCCACCTTTGCAGGCAAAGCACCATTGGAATGCATACCAAGTTTTGGCCTCTCATTTTCATCATCATGTGTGGATTATTGCGTTGCACCTACCTCGTTCTTCACAACGCCAGAATCTCTGTGCTTTGTTGCCACTCATTCTATCAAAAACATAGGAATGACTGTCCATTAGCAAATTTTCCTTTGGTTAAAACTGTTTCCATTTTAAGTGGGTAAGTTACCTGCTATCTGAAAAGCTACACATACCATAATGTTTTGTTGGTGTAATGGTGGCAAATGGTATAGGCTTTTAGATCTACTTTGGGGAGAAATTGTGAGGAGTTAAACATGTCACAGATGGAGAAAAAAAGAAGTCAAATGGTTAGCACATTTATCTCAGAGGTAACAGAAAATAAGGCTGAATGTTACAACAACCTTGATATTCTCCTCACTGTCTTGCTCACAAAAATGCACAAGGATGTCCAAGCAGAAACTGTGTAAATGTGCACCTCATCCTCAATTTGTGTGATATGGATGCAGCAGGAAACACATCAGGTAAATATCATCAACAATTTTTCACTAATCAAATATGCTAGCACAAAAAAAAAAAAAAAGGAATTTCAACCCAATCCAAATTTTCTGCCAATAATGGATGTTGGCACCCAAAGATTTTATTGTCCACCAATTCTAAAAGATACTCCATAAACTGGCTAATTGTTTCCTTATTCTCTTTCATGCTTAATTTACTCACCATTGTCCCCAGTCTTTCACTCTAAGTCCACACAACATCACATCCTAGTCAAACAAACACTTGGCAAACTGGCCTGCAGCTAAATGGCTTGTGGCGAGTTATCTTTGTCATGAACCAGCTGCAGTGAACAGTCCCATCCCCTTTTCAAGGAGCCAATGCACCAGGGACTTTAACTCTAGGTCATGCAAAAGGCGAAAAGCAGGTGACAAGATCAAAGCCAGTTCTGCTAACAGGCCTAGACAGTGCACAAAAGCATGACACAATTTTCCCCCAACACAAATGGAACTTTTCCCACTAGAACAAGAAAAACCATCAACAATTTCAGTCTCCTCTAAATGCACATTTGGTGAAAGGAATTAATTTTGTTATAGGAAGCTCATTATGAAAATCTCTAAGCCACTTGTCTTTGAATTTCTACTGCTTTTTATAATTATAAATAACCCAGAACACACCACACCCATATCTCCAGAGCAACACTACAATGACACTGCACGACGGTAGATTTTTAAAACCACATTCTGACACGTTATTTGCAAGTTTTCTTATAAATAATGGTTTGAGTCTGTTCAGTATATAATAGAATACTCCTACATAAAAAACTCGTTAAACATTTTAAACAATCTCTCTTTATTAATATAAGTTGTTTAAAGTCTTAGCAGTCACGATGTAGCTGTGTTATATCTAAATTCATGATAAGCACAATAAACCTAAGACTGACTGACACTGATGAGTCAGCGCAGGCATGGGTGGGTGTTGGCGCATGTGGACATCTGTCAGCATGGCCATTTTAAACTAGAATCTTTCACAGTGAGAAATTTTTTTTTTTTAAACCTTAGTCTTTCCCCCAAATATCTTTATTCAATAATTCTAAAAATTTTTAGTGACTAATCTTAATGAAGAAAAAAGGTGTGTGTCTATTGATTTCTGTAATGATTAAATAAACATTAGCACAAAAGCCTGTATGCATTAAAAGGTTCTCTGGAGATATCATCAAATTTGCTATAGAATTCATTTGAAATATTAAGCGAGAGATTTCATTCAATGAGAGGATGTATTATCTTTGCAAGTGCACGTTGAAGGTCATCTTCAGGATCTAATTGCCTTCAAAACTCAGCTTTCACAGTCAGCAAACTTCAAAAAGTGGCATCATATAAGCAAGCAACAGAAAATGGGAGTGGAAAGCATAGCACTCTTTTAGTCAGAACAGGATAGTCAAGAAAGCACTTCATCCAAAACGGACTAAAAGATAAAAAAAATAACTCAGTTTTGCTGTATCATTGGTGATAAGCTGAATAAATACTTGAGCATTTTCTGGAACATCATTTACTTTTGTATTGAAAGAATTTCAATGGTATATCAGGCATAGTTGGGAACATAAGAAGAGTTCTTACAGTTTCTGCAAGTGTTCTTTGATAGCAATCTGGAAAACTTCCCTCATTTCCTTCGCAGCATCACTTTCTTCCGTGTAAACTGATAATGGTGGAAACGTAGACCTTGGCATCCAGTTTTTACTGCCAAAGTTTCAGTTTAATTTGAAATTCTTTTGAGTTTTTCTGAAAGGCCAAGAATTACTGCCTGCAGACTTTATAGTGGCTAGTTAGGTTTATTCAATTATCTTTGGTAACATCTTTCACCATATCGACAGCATTCACAGAAGATCCATCAGAACAAACTCTGCTCACATTTTCCCACTAAAAGAAAAAACAAACAAACAAACCTACATCTTAGTCTTTTGTCATTGTTTCAAGGGGCTTGTCAAAATGGCAACTCATTTTTGAAATATCCTGCTTTCACTTGACAGACAAAACTGGTAGTTGAGCACAGCTGGCAACATCTGTTAGTCCATCGAGCCACAAGCTGGATAACCAAAATGGAGTGGCTTTTATCTGTTCGACAAATCGAGTAAGAATGTCATCACATGTCTGAAACTCTTCTCTTGACTGTACCATCTGATTGAGAAATTGGCGATATGTAACGTTTTCACTTACTGTTCTTGAAACAAAAGTTTAACAATGTCTTTGGTGCAAAAGAGTAACAGGACCTTCTTAGCTATCACGAGGACTCCTCAGCCTTCTTCCAAAGCTGCTGAAATAACCCTCCTCCATGTCAGTTCTACCTTTCTTGTTAGCAAGCTGTTGATGTTTGATAATCACATGGTGCTTCAGCTTATTTGACTTTATTGATTTAGCTGACAAAATTTCATTGCAAATAACACACTGCAGCCTTTCAATGCTAGACACTACTATACAAATAGATCCATAATTAATGTAATTCTCTGCATACTTTCGTCTCTTCCTCAAGTTTACTTTAGCCATACTTCTTCTCAGACACAATGTAAATGCAAAGATAACCTAGGCAATGAACTAATCTTAAATGACAATTAAATCCAGCATGCTGAAGAATCCACATTATAAAAAAAATTGGCTACAAACATGATTCTGTGGATTGAGCAATAACATCTAAGACCAACACCACCACCAGTGTGCTGAAGCAGTTAACCAGTGATGTTTGTGAGTTTCAACAAGCAAACAATCCCCACAGATCAAATATTCCAACAACAGCTGGCATTTCTAGTTTAGTCAGCGATCTCATGACTTCATTTGATGGAAGATCTCTTTTTTTTTCAGAATTCTGATCTGTATCAGTTTATTTCTTTCCTTGTAGGAAACATGCAAGCATTAAACTGTGCATAAAGATTCCAAATCAGTTTCGCTGATTGATGTCCATTGTTATTAATGAGACTAGAATGAAAAACAGTTGTTGGGTGCTTAATATTGAACTCAAAAGGCTAAGAAAGAATTAGAACTAAGTAAACTGGGAGGCTCCTTCAATAGATTTTTGAAAAGGGAAAATATTACCAGAGCCAAGTGCACCTGCACAAAATAGCAACAAAAGTGAACAGAAACCAGCTGTACTGCGGCTGAAGGAGAGCATCACAAAGTAACTTGCCTGGAGTTGGCCTAACACCTTGTGCTGGTCCTGCTGTCACTCCAAAGTTAAACAGCTCAGACATTCAAACTGCATCGACTTTTCAGTGGCACAAATGATTACACAACATTATCATGGTGTTCTCTGACGAAGCAGTTCATTGGGGGAAAAAAAACATACATCATACACTGATAAATAAGTGGGGGAGGGGGATAACAGTAAATTGAATAAATAACAACAACAACAAAATTTAAACAACATATCACTCATTGTTACTTTCAATATAACGAAGAGCTAGCTATATACAGTGTGGTCCAAAAAGTCCTGTTACCCCCCACATTTTTCTTTGAAGTAGTGCGCTCAGATATCATCAATGAGAAGTGTGGACAGTAAAAGGTTGCATTTATGCAAATTAACAAGGCTGTGCTGCACAAAATATACCATAGGACATGGTGCCGGATCATTTTGTGTCGCGAAGATGATGGCTGTCATATTGACCTTCTGGATCCTTAAAGAAGTCCATGTAATAAAGCACTTGTACATACGTCTTGTCCCTTTTTATATGATGCAATATACCTTACATCACACTATATCCATGTTAAGGTCCTTTTGAAGGGGGAGCAAGATTTTCGGCCCACCCTGTACAACATCATTAACTATTTATAATAGAGCCACACAACTTGACTGAATCTCATTTTGCAAGACTCAAAATCGAAAATTTTTTATGTTGTTGTTAGCAATTTTTTTTTTTTTTTTTGGAATCACATGTTAGTAGAATTTTAACAGTTCCATATAATTCAAAACAGGTGGCATCTCTGAGTTCAGCCAGGTACCAGCTTGTTGTACTTCATAACCTCACCAACTACATTTTTGCAGCAAGAAACCAGACTCAATGACATTTAGATAGGAAAATTACTTTTAGAAATAATTCGCTCTCACTCACATACACATGCTCACACCTGGGAGCTTTATGTATTATAGTAGATCACGCATCTCTGAATGATGCACGTGTCGTAAAAGATCACAGAAATCTCTCTCTCACAACCCTGGATGCTTCATGTGTCATCCATAAAGCCTCACAGGAAGAGTGATTTCTGAATTTGATAGATGCAGAATTCTGCAAAGAATAAACAACACAGATATACTCTTGTTCTCCATATTCGAGCAGAATAACTGAGACAGACGTCATGTCTAGCAAAAGAAGAAAAACAAACACACTCAAAGAGGGGGGGAAAGATTAGAAAATCAAGTGGTTTGATACTGAGACTGCAACAGATAACCTCTCTGGTGGATGCTGGAATCATAAGTTTGGACCACAAAGAATCTGTCTCATAAGTAAAGTATATACATGCACATATACAGATCTGTCATCTTTCCAAAATACCATCTATACATTTCACTTTTTATATGCTGTACCTTTCTGTTCCTCACATACCTACCTCCCTTTCTCCCTCTAATTTACTTCACAAACCAATTTTTCATATATTGTACCCTATCTGTTTTTTCATTTTTTTTAACATTCCATTCTCCCTCTCCTTCTCTTAAGCACAGACAGCATCTGATACATAACCGTGTCTCCTGACAATACTAACTTTTTTTTTTCAGAAAAATGATCTTAAACAAAATGCTTTACAAACAAATCAGCACATTTTATTCATTAATCATTTCCATTTACCAAGTGGTTCCTTATTTCTTCCTCCTCTCCATCAAGCCAAAAACATTAGTATTAACATGGATGCTGGTAGATTATGCCAACCTCTTCAAACATCCTTTTGGGCCCCCTCCTCTGGATAATGAGACCCCAGAATGTTTTTCCTAAACCAGCAGCTTATCAGTCAGCCTGTGCACCAGTTTAACATTCCTCTCTCAGCCCTCAAGTACCTACAATAACAGATTTCGCTAACCAAAATATTTCACAAGTACTACACAGCAACAGATGAAGGCTGCCCTAAAAAATTAATGGTGTCATGCACTTATTTTGAACGCAAATATGAATGACCTGTATTCAAGGTCTCCAATTTACATATGATGTTAGGTTTAGTCTCTCGAAAACATGAGGTATCAGTTTTCAAAAGTTAAGGAATGTTTACTTCTAAACTGAAGATTATACTTAGGAGACAGTCCACACATTTTTCCTTTTGTTTTCATTTCCATCCAAAAAGGATGCTAAGAGTTTTATTAATATCAAAGAGTAACTAATTAACGCACGTTTTTATCTCTCAAATAATCAATAGCCTACACAGGTAATTTTGAAAGATGTGGCAGACAAAAAATATATTTCACAGCTACTGGTAATACCGAAATGGATTCCTGCTTTCTATCTTTCCTCTTCCTCACTCTAATTCCTCCTTCCATCCTATCACCCCCTCCTGATTCAGACAACAAAGCAAAATATTCTATGAGTACAATTATTTTAGCAATTATAGCCAATCTCTCTCTATCTCTTTCCTCAGTTATTTCAAGCATTTCTGTCTCCCGCAAAGAAACCAGAAATATACCCATTATAGCTAAGTACCAACTAGTCATAGTTCTCTCCACCCATCTCAAAAAGTACCATTTTCTCCAAAAATCATCATTAAAACGATCTCTGCCAAAATATTTTTTAAAAACTTTTTAACACCCACAACAGTATCATCCAGTCCACTCCCAGTTTTAGACATTTCTCTTTCCTTCCTTATCTCCCGCAACATCTTCCAAGTAATAATAAAAGTGATGCTAAGACCTAAATATTTAATCCATAGCATGGCTTATTAAAAGAAATCCATTCATCTACTGAAAGTTATTCCACCTGCCTAGTCCACATTCACAGTAAACTTACCTCTAGGCCGTCCAGTCCACACAACTTTCTCCCCCTTCATGTTTCCACCCAGCCTATACACCTCTGCCACAGCTGCTGCAGAATCACTACTTCCTCTACCCGACTTATTTCAGTTCACCAACTCCAGATGGCAGGGCTGTTCACTGAGCTTGGGAAACATCCTCTCTTTTACTACACAAGTCTATGGAGAAGGGCCATGTGAGCAGGAAGTGAACAGGGGGAAACACATGCAGATTCCCTGTTGCCTAGGTGACCAAGTATCTGGGCTTAACAGTCCACACTTCCTCCTAGTGGGCTGACAACCATATCAGAACACAGGAAGAGAGAATCCATTTAATGACCTGAAATCACTAAGGAAGGAAGTCCCAGTGACCCCCCCTCCATGTAGGGGAAGTATAAGGGCTAAGGCCAAACCACTCAGGTACTGGAGCCTGGGGGAGAGGGTAAACACATGAGCACATGCCTGTAGATATACAAATGGAGAAAGCGACAGACCTGCACTCATTCTCTTCCTCTCCCTGGCCCAGATAAACAGTAAAGAAAAGACCACTCAACACTGCACTTCCTTCACTGTGTCAACTGGGAGCAAGTCAAATATTTTCAGAAGATGCCCATAAACAAAGGCAGGTAAAGTAAAAGTTAGGGGTAAAAAAAAATCCCAGAGAAGCTCAATCAAAGATCAACTGAAAAAAACAACACCTACGTTTCCATGGTAGCAACGTGGGCAAAAGTTTACCTGAAATGCCAACATGCTACTTTACCTTTGGCAAAGATGTATCCTTTTTTAAATTATTGCTATGGAAACCTGATAACACCTGGAGAATGTTTGGGTCAATCAGTATATTTGTATAATTTCTGCACTTTTGGTGATCAGATAAAAATAAAAGCTGTGAAGAGAGCTCACAATTTCCAAGAATAATCAAGTTACATAAACCATCAATGGCCACAAGTAACATTTTATCTAACTTATGGACTACAGTCATAAAATACTATAACATTTTCTAAATCGTAAATGAGGGGCATTTAAAAGTAAGAGTAATTGAAGAAGAAGAAGAAAAAAAAAAACTATGCGTGCACATGTTGGAAAGGTGTACACAGCTAGGGAAGCTAATCCATGTAATCGCTATTTTAAGCATTCCACAAATTACCTTTGCCCAAAACCAGCCACGGTGAGTCTCATTAACGATCTGGTAGTCAGCTGCTGGCACATTAGTAGCTTAAAGTCTTTCTCCTCCGCAGTTGGTCTTGTTCTCTGACAACTTCACGTACATTAAACCAGTCAAAATGAAAAACACCGAGACACTGCAGACCAGCCCACCTTGGTCCTCTCCCAGCACCCTAGCGACAGACATCGATTATGGCGCAGATTGATGACACCTGTTTAGCTGAACACCACTACTGTTACACAAACAGGGCCACAATTTACTTCACATCAATGTGATTTATGGCCAGGGTTTGTTTGGCACCTTATAAGCCTGCTGTTCAGACTACATCAGCAATTGTTTTATCATCATCAGTCTCAACTGAAAAGAAGCCAAATAAGTAATATCGGCTTTTATCAAAAGCTGGCATTTAAAGGGAAAGCAAGAAGAGCATCCCAGTTACAATAGCATCTCCCTACTTCAGAAGCCAAATAAGCAACACTATAATTCTTCCATGCAGAATCTATTACCAGAAATCTCACTCAACTTAGACACGGATCACCTACTCTACACCTAACAGCAGTAACAATTACAATGAATTTTAACTGTTTTGTTGTTACTATTTTTAAAATTGTTTTACACAATTTTTTCTTTCTTTCTCGCATTACGCACCCAAATAAATGTCTTAGGATTTGAAACTTCCACAGAAATATCCAAGGGAACTTAATGCACTTTCAACTTTAAAGGGAAAGTAACGTTCTTTCAAAGTACCCTTGATGTGTTCGTCAGCTATAACAGCTGACTTGAGCAAAGTCATTCAACAATCACAGCCTCTTGTAAATAAATAAAAATAAATAAATAAATTAGGAAGACAGCACATACAAAATGCTCCCTCCCAACAAACAGCCTGCCTGGGTCATAAAAAGTCTGAAGGGAGAGTGCATGCACCATTAGGAGGGAAGAGATGGAGAAAAAACATCCACAACGTGCAACCATAATTCAATTAATGCAAATGTCAACCTGGCCCTTGGGAGGGTGCTAGCTAATCTCACTTTCTTTTTAATTAGCAGTGCTCTTTCAAGTGAATTAACCGACAAATCTCTCAAAAGCTATTTGCCAAACTGATCTGCTCATTCCCAAATCAGTCCCCACACAAAACCTTTGTACTTCCAGATGATGTTGCCAATTAAAAGTTAACTCTTTACTAAAGAATTGGCATTTTACTGTTGAAGATCATCCATTAACTATCTATATCTAAGAAAAGAAACAATCCAGATTTAAAGATCTTGCATTTTAGTCTTTTAGATTTAACATTAAAAAAAAAAACCCTGTGTAATTTAAGGTTACTCATTGTCTTTAGGACTTCTGGTTCCTGTTAAGCCACATCTTGCTAAACTTTGACAATAAAAACAAAAACAACAAAAAAAAACACCTTGTTGTGAAAATACAGATCTAAACTATCAGCAGGGTCCCAATCGTTCTCACAATAAGATAACAATAATATATTAAAAGACATACAGGGTTTATTCACAAAGAATGAACCGATTTCATTACGCAAATATTTTAATAAGGAAAAACAATAGAAAACTCCAGCTAAGTCCACAAGTATTCTATTCTCACAATCAGTTTTTATTTCCTGTCTTAAAAGTGCTCAATGTGGTGACCACCCCGCAGCACGGGCAACATCAATGTGATAAGAGAATTCCTCCCAGACGCGTAATCAGCATATGACGATCCACTGAAGTTGATCGCTGGTGGTTTATTCGATGTTTAAGGTCTCGAGGTTAGTGGGTACGCGGTGGATCATAACACAATTCTTTTACATATCATATACCCCCATAAGAAAAAATCACGCTGCACAGTGAAACAACCGATTTTTGTTTGTCGCAAACTCGAGAACGCAGAACGCCTTTTGCTGAGGACTAGCCATTCTGAGGGTAAACAAACAACTGAACGTTGCCAGAGGAAAACAATGCGACTGCAAGCGCGCCTCTATGGCAACCAATCAAAACTTAGAAACTCCTCCTCTTTCAAATGGTCGCTGACTCATTCCATCGCACGAGATGCTTGAGAACTGAAGTAATGCGTCATGAAATCGGTTCATTCTTTTTGAATAACCCTGTATATATCATATAAAATTTCAGGTCATCCTCACTGTTCACAGAAGAACAGAAGAGTGATATGATAACAGAATACAACAGTCAGTGTCTGTAATAAAAAGAAAATCGAATTCTGACTTAATTATACTCAAGCCAATCAGAAACAAAGTCAGTGCAATTAACACATTTGTGAATTAATTAATTTTTCTAATTAACATGCTAAATGGCTTGTTGGCCTGATGTAGTTCACACATTGTGCTGTGTTTTTTTTTTTTAAGTAAGAGATTACTTCTAGAGATATTGGAGGGTTAAGTACATGG
>JACATO010000184.1:0-166859 GCA_018389105.1 Nautilus pompilius | reverse complement strand
CTTAATCACTGTTGGCAGGGAGTCTTGCGCTACCCAGCTGTCTGTCTGTGTGACGCATTACCTGGCATTTCTGCCCAGATAATGATGATCTTTATGAAAAAGTAATGCCTCAGCATCTTCGAATTCTTGTTTGCCCAGCTTAATTATTAACAAAACTAAGCTTTTTATTTGTTGTTTTACCTTGGGGTAGATTTTCGAAGCAGAATTCATCTTTCTTGAAGTCAGCCCCCCCCCAGCATCAGCTTTAAGGCAGAATACCTGACTCCATACACGCCAGGTAAACAGCCGGCGATTCTGTTCTCGTGAATTCGGAAATTGCTCCTCCTCCTCCTCCTCCTCCTCCGTTTTCTTCATCGCTTCGCCGGCGCTAATCCGTTGTTCGGAGAAACAGCGAGGTCGGAAGATGAGCGAGAGATTGCGTCTACTTATTTACCCTTGTGTTTTTATTTTAATTATTCAGCTGCGGGGCGTCTTCACGAACACCTGCCTGCGAACAGCAGCATCCTCTCACCAAAACCGTGAACCGGATTAGAAATGCTTCTGTTGCGCATTATGTCCGAGGGTCGTAGAGTTTCTGCGGTAAACACGCAGCGGGGCAAGTATTCGGGAAGCACCAGAACGGCCGTGGGATAGGACGCGGAGGACCCAAACCCACATCCTTCGTCTCAGGGTGATGCTTGCCCGTTCGCTGCACACACGCCCGGGAAAATTACCCGATAAGAAATTCCCATCGAAGCAGCCAACGGAGATGATGCGTGCTTCTGTTCACCAGTAACAGCAAGAGGATGCGCGCTTCTGTTCACCAGTAACAGCAACAGGATGCGCACGCTCCGTCATCCTGAGCCGCAGCAAAAAATGGCGGAGTTTCTGAGCGGTTGTCACCACTGCTATTAACCACTGAGACGATCACCGGCTCGGGCAGAAAACATGGCCTGAAGTATCATTATCCGTCCCGAGAAAATCGAGGAAAAAAAGCACAATGGACGCGATTTTCTCGGGACAGATAATGATACTTCAGGCCATGTTTTCTGCCCGAGCCGGTGATCGTCTCAGGTTCCGAAAAACGCCTTGTAGAAAAAATAAAGAATGAGAAACCAAATGGTTAACCATATCCAATCCGAGTAACCAGCATGTGCGACGCCATTATAATCTACTGGATCTTGCCGGTCGAATCAGTAGTATTCTCCTGGCATCTGTCCCTAGCATCATCAAGTTCCGCGACTTAACTCTTCACAACACGAGCCAACTGCCAGGAAAATAACAAAATTCCAACCGAATCGCAGCGCTACCATCTTCGCGCTGTTCTCGTCTTTCTGACAACGCCAGCTTCGTAATCTATAGACAAATGCATCATTGAACACTATACACGACACAATTAACCTCTTTAACTGGAGAGTTTTAATTTCACCTACCTCGACCCATACGACGTTAGGAATTTCACAGAATGGCTGCTTATTGTTTAAAATACAGCATCATTTTTGTGAAAAACTGTTTAGATTATCCAAGCCATCTCCAGCTGTTTCAAAGAAACACTTCGTCCACGAAATTGTACAAAGATGAATTATGGCAATAAATCTGTAAAGGGGAGGCAACAAAACAGCTTGTTCCAGTTACTGCGAATTCATTTATACGCTCTATTTTTGTGTACGGTTTTGAAATTAAATATTAATTTACATATGCGCGTGATCCTAGCTCCAGATACATCCAAGACTGTCTAAGCATCCTCCATCTTTCCTTGGTGGCTTCTCCCTCACATTCTAACCGATCGCATAATGGTTTTGACCGTCCGTAACAAAACAAGAAATGTATCGAAATTTCCATGCTGAAAGATTTTAAATTCATAAGAAAGGGAGACGGGTGAACGTTCTTGAAGCCTTCGTGATCCTGAACTTTCATTTCTAAAAATTATGCTTTCGTACCTTTTTCTTCACTCACTGTAAATACTTTTAAAAAAATCTACTGACTTCCTTTAAGTGAAAGAGTTAGGTTAGTTTTGCCACACCACAGTTTAAACCTTAGACAATTAGATCACACACACACACATCCATCCATCCATCCATCCATCCACGGTATTCTTGAGAGAAGATTAGAATGTTGCTTGTTTCTTTGTTATGATTGTAACTCTATAATTTTAAAATTGGTTTGCTTCCGGTTTCTTGAGTTTGCCCAGTTTTGTTGTTGTTGTTTTTCATTTGTCGGGCACATCTACACCAGCTGTTTTTTTTCCGAAAGCAATTATTTCTGGTTAAAAAGCCCACCTGTTTTCTAGGCGGCCATTTTCTAAATGACGGGGTTGTGACGTCACTTCCTTCATATTAAAGAACAGCAACAACAAAATGACAGGTTTCATAGGAAAGAATTTTAGCGATATAATTCTAAAAAAAAAAAATAAATGTCGTAAATTAAATTATCAGTGAGTTCATAAATCAAACTGATACATTTCTGGGAGAGAGGAGTGGTGGGTGGCCTTGTATATGCTCTTTGGTCTAGGGTAGCTTTCTAAAAGTTTGATACACGTAACGCGTCTGCCAGCCAAGCAAGCAGCTCACGCGATCTGTGGGAAGCCACCGGTGAAACATTTACAGCCGTCACCCGAGAATTATTTCCATGTCTTATGACGGATATTAATGGAAAATATTTCTGTATAGGTCACTTGCTCATTCTGAACTTCACATATACAGACAAAAATGGCGAAAATAAAAGTTCTACTTTGAAAATGTTAACAAATTTACTTCTCTTAAGCCCCCCCTCTCTCTCTCTCTCTCTCTCTCTCTCTCTCTCTCCTCTCTCTCTCTCGAGGACATAAAACAAACATTGACTGACTCATCTTGATAAATCATCACACTCTCAGGTAATGTACTTTTGTGCTTTTAATTTCCTTTTCTTAGAATCCCCATTTTCTCAGCGGTTACTAGAGTATACAGGGTCAGTTTACATAACGTGAGGTCTCCGCCACCTCTGTGTATTAACGAGCATTCAACAAGGCCATCAAAATGGCTGCCTGCTTAATTGCTTTCTAAACACACGCACACAAGAAGAGGGCAGATTTCTTTACATGAAATATAAGAGAACGAAGAGGATTATATAGTCGCACAACAAAGACGACAAATTGAGAGAAAGTGGCGGTAATGGTGTCTTTTGTGCGGACTTCTAAACCACAACGACCGTACGTTGTGCAGGGACACGATCTCTGACGACGACTTTATCAGTTTTTCAGACGCCAGTTTAACGATATTTCCATAGAATGGGCAAGAGAGCTTTCAGACAGACGTTATCATGTTTGTTTCTTTTCCTCCACAGAATCTACTGAAAAAAAACCTTCAGGTTTAGCGACAGATCGCGAGCGCCGACGGAGAGTTAGACGACATCTCTGGGAGTGGTGGGTGGTGGTGAGGACACCTGGTGAGGACACCGGAGAACTTGACCCCCGCGCACCGTTTGCGAAAAGGAATAGACGTTTCCATCCATGTGCCGTTCCGAGCCGAATAAAGATTAAGCTTTCGATTTTGGCAATTTTTTTCGCAATGGATGGTTGCTGAAATCCCAAGAGCTTAGATACTTACAGCCGCCGTCTTTGCCCATCGGCAGCATCAGCGAAACTCCAAGGAAGGGGCCACTGGCGTTTGGGACGAACTTTCGATAGGTTTACAATATTATCTCTGCTGGAAATCGTTCTGGACGGTATTACAGGGGTTCACCCGTTTACAACGACCGACTTTGGTACAATCAACAAGGGTTTAGTTGGTACACAGAGGCAGGAAGACTTTAAAGTTGCGCAAAACGAAAAACTCGTTAGTTTAACTTTAAACATCTTTTTTTTAACGTTACCGCTAGCAACACATTCCACACCTGGTAATTTATTCCGTTAATTTACGGTATTGCTGATGATAAGATGTGCTGAATACCAATCCGTGCGGATTCTTTAGTCTTTTAATATTTATCACCCTTATTATCTGAAACTGTGGCTGTCCATCCTTCGAGGCCCTTAATAATTTTAAATCCCTTTATCAAGTACCCCATACTAGCTAAATCGGATATTCTTAGTCGTTGTTTGGAATTTGTGAAGAATTCTTCTGGTACCTTCGCTAAACGCAGACTTTCGGAACTTTTATAATGGTACTGAAGTGTTCGTGTTGCAGCTTGGTGACTCGGGCGACACGGTGAAGATAACTGCAGTCGATATTTAGAAAATCGCGTTTCTTTCCTACCATTTACCGTTGTTATGACGACGGTACGAATCAGAAAGTTTTTGCTAATTTTGTAAACTGATATTTAGTGCATTACGTATCTCTGTTCATCTGCAAGATGAGAGAGGGGATTGAAGAAGCGAGAGAGAGAGAGAGAGATTGAGAGAGAGAGAGGAGAGAGAGAGAGGATAGAGAGAGATGAGAGAGAGAGAGAGAGAGAGAGAGAGAGAGAGAGAGATGGAGAGGAGAGAGAGAGAGAGAGAGAGAGGAGAGAGAGAGAGATGGAGAGAGAGAGAGAGAGAGAGAGAGGGGGATGGAGAGAGATGGAGAGAGGAGGAGAGAGAGAGAGAGAGAGAGATGAAGAGAGATGAAGAGAGAAGCGGCTTAAATGTCACCAGGCTGGCTGAGACTGAATTCCTCGCTGAAGTACCATCGTGGTAGAGAGAGCCGTACATCACTCGCGGCGAAGGCGTCTAGGCTCTCGTGCTTTCTCTCATCGTACGGCGAAGTTAGTTTAAAGGCACAATCCCCCGACTTCGCTCCACCTTGGCGACTGATATCGAGAAGCCGTCACTATACTCGCCATGCTTCAGTAAATACGGCCAACTTAAGGGTAAACGGAAAACGGGAAAAGCCCCCTTCGGTGAGTACCGATGTGTGTGTGTGTGTTTTTTACAGGTTTCCCGTCTATTGGCAGGTCTTGCGGGCTGTAGTCGAGTCTGGGAACAGTCACCGGCTCTTTCCGCCTCTTCAGCCCTGAGTTGTAAACGACCGTGGAAACGTACGTTCAGGTGTTCTGCCAACAGGTTATGAACACCTAGATCGTCGTCAGCAATTTAAAAAAAAAAAAAAAAACGTTTTATAAAGCAACCATCGGTTATTCGTTATCATGATGAAATGGCTAATCCGAAATCGGCGGTGGTTAACAACGGGCACTGATTAACCGTTCTCCGCCCAATCTGAGGTTATGTGGCTAAGCCCGACTGCCGTAAGTTTGAATCTTACCACCTCTTCCGTCCGCTTCTAGATTTTCGACCATTTTTCGGCCGTGCCTTCTTGGTTAGAGAACTCAGTTGTTCTTTATATGTCAGGCTCACAGCTGCTTTATCTCGCACAGAAGGGAAAAATAAAAGGATTTAATCTTTGAGGTCCTTCATTATTGGATTAAGAACCAACCTAGCGCGAACTCTTCTCTCTCAGCTCTTCCGCGAAGTCTCTAGAATCCTAATTGAACACCTAGCTCAGTTTATCTCTGTCTGCTCTCTGATCCGACGATAGGCGTTTCAAGACACCCGCATTCGGTGGAAATAATTCCACCGCTGATAACTATTACATACGTGTAAAGATGCCTTTAAATGAATTATACGTGGAAGTATCCATCTGACCGTTTGGAGATATCTTTGGTTAGAATCCATCTCCCTTTCAGGGAGCCGAAAGTAAACGTGTGGCATCTCGGTTTTAACCAATGCCGCCACAAAATTAGCTACTCCTCTGTCTTTTTATGAAAAAAAAATGTACTGATTAGATAGGAGTCAGGGAGTTCACAGCTACTATAACTTTTGCACAGACGTTATTAAAGGGAACATCGTAAATAACTTAAACAAAGAAGTTATTTATGTTGTCTAATAATTGTCTTGTATTCCCCTTTTCTATGGGCTGACTGTTTGGAGGCCGTAGTACCCACCAATTCTCCTGTACTAAACAAACCGTTTGCTCAGCTCTTGTTTCTATTCGTGATTCCGAAAGTTCTCCTGGTATTAGAAAGAATTTCTTACCCTGACATCATTAAAGTTAAGTTAAATAAGAGAAACTATGCTACGTTGGTCAATAAATAAAGCATTGGTGCAAAAGCTCAATGTTTTGGATCTTCCATTGCACGTGTAAGATATCCAATAGATGCTAGGTGCATCCCTGGAATTTATTCCATTCCACTTGGCTGTGAACTCGGTCTGCCTACGAGGACGATTATCTCAAATCTATGATAACTTCACTTGTGTTACCTCTAAATCATTAATGTTCTCCTATTTGGTCTGACTCCTAGAGTACCAGCCAGACAGGAGTCAGGATTTTCCCAGCAGGATATCATCATTAACAGAAGCGAGAGCTTTAGAGTGAAAAATTTCGGTTTTATTTCTTTTGAAACGAAACAAAAATTCTATACTCAAAATGGCAAAGTTTCCACATCGGAACCAATTATTTACCTATTCTTCTGTGTATATATTTCCATGCCATTCTATAGATAAATCTGCAGAATTTAATTGAACGATCAATTCGTTTTAAAGCGTTTGACGGTGATACCCAACATAGAACACTGAAGCTATTACCGTATTTTCTAATTCTCATCAAAGTGAAAAATTATACCTGCCAAACGTCTCGAACAGAAAAGGATAAAGTTCTGTACACGATCTACCTTTTTTTTATTATACCAATGGTTTACTTTTCATATTTCCACGGTTCTCCTCCATTACCGTCGCTCCCCTTTCCAGACCTAGATACAGATGAAAAGTTAATTCTTTTCTACATCTCGCTTTCATTTGACCAGCCGTCATCTTCCCCGTCCTGCCAGGTTTATTCTTTAACCATACAACGATACAACGATGTCGCTCCACGGTCTCGATCCAAAATTAACTGTTATATGTAGGCTCCTATGACTGTCTGTGTACTTGGTACCTGTACTTTCTGTTTGTCTGATGATTTTGTAATTGATTTTAAAGCTGTACTGTCCACGAGCTACCGCAGTCCTTAGCCTTGCACTGTTATTAACGAAAATTCCAAACGCGAGAGAAATAAGAGTAGATTTTACTCGTTAATAAATCGAATGACCAATATCAGACTGTCGGACATAAAACAGAAGTTATTTTAGATAAGAAGTTGAAGAATTATTCGGGGGGAAAACCTCAGCAACGGGTTCTCCAAGAATTTTTCCACGGGCTCAAGTCCGAGAGAAAGCGAAAAGGCAGACAGTCTACTTTCGATGTTAGTAGGGAGACCGAAAAAAGAAGTTTCGAAGCAAAAAAACCAAAAAAAAAAGTAATTTAAGGGTCAAAAACTCTCTGGAACCCAGGCGTTTTTAGGCTTAGTTTATTAAGTTAAAATCTCCAGTCTTTAAAGATGAAAGTCAAGATATTTTTCTATCAGTGAAACATCTGCATAATTTTTTGTTGATTCAGCATCACGTGTGCACCGAAGCAGCGAGAAATCTTTTACAATCAGATGAACGCATGCGTGGGATAAAACTCACTGACATCACCAGCGAATTTACTCCTGTTATTATAGAGATTAGTTAATTAAAATTTGTAGTAATGCTGAAGATGCCGTAGACTTTGCTACGTCAACTGTACTCTCAGGAAGGGAGAACTGTCGCCAATGTTTCAGTTCTGACTATATGACGCTATCCGTTTGATAGCGAGAATGTTGCTGTACACGACATTATTTTCACACTTTAAAGTTCGTTCGCCTACATTTCTTTCCTTGCAGATGACCTTTAATGCTGACGCACACTAGTACTACATTATACACGAGGCAGATATTCGCCTACACTTCTCCTTTACTTGCAGATGATCTTTAATGCTGACACACAGTAGTACTACATTATACACGAGGCAGATATTCGCCTACACTTCTCCTTTACTTGCAGATGACCTTTAATGCTGACGCACAGTAGTACTACATTATACACGAGGCAGATATTCGCCTACACTTCTCCTTTACTTGCAGATGACCTTTAATGCTGACGCACACTAGTACTACATTATACACGAGGCAGATATTCGCCTACACTTCTCCTTTACTTGCAGATGACCTTTAATGCTGACGCACAGTAGTACTACATTATACACGAGGCAGATATTCGCCTACACTTCTCCTTTACTTGCAGATGACCATTAATGCTGACGCACAGTAGTACTACATTATACACGAGGCAGATATTCGCCGACACTTCTCCTTTACTTGCAGATGACCTTTAATGCTGACGCACAGTAGTACTACATTATACACGAGGCAGATATTCGCCGACACTTCTCCTTTACTTGCAGATGACCTTTAATGCTGACACACAGTAGTACTACATTATAAACGAGGCAGACATTCACTGCTGCTTATGCAAAAAAGAGATCGGCGCCGTTTATATATAGAATGGCTGACAGCCGCAGCGGGGAGGTTTCTTTATTCAAATACAATGTGTGGTTCCCCCCGACTGCACAGAAACCGGAAGTTCTCGAGTTTTGGTCACGTGGTTTTGTTTCTAAAACTCAGCTGACCTCATTAAACCAATCATATTCTCTGCCTTGGGTTCTGTAATAGAGGAGTCGAGAAATAACCCTTCGCTTTCTACTATTTTGTTGGATTATTCAGCTACGGGTGGTGGGTGGTGGCAGGGACGACTTGGGGGTCGAGGGAAGGAGCTACAGCTCACCAAGTACCGCGACTTACATCTATGTAAAGCAACAAGAACGATTTTCAAAAACCGTTTCTCTTTAGATGAGGCTGTATCGTGGTTTCTCTTTCGTTTTGCCAAAAATGTTACGGAATACCTTCTCTGCTCTGCTCGAAGTAAAGCTGATGGAGATGTTCCGATAGGCGAAGCCAGCTGTCGATGAAGCAGGAATCTCCTCGCCGTATCCGAAAACGCTGCCGCGCTCAGTAGCAGTAGTAGTACCGCCACAGCTGGTGATAATAAATCAGGCAGACCATCTGCGGAGTTCCATCTGCAGCCACGTGGAACGCATCATATCGCAGGCGGGCGGTAGATTGTTAGATCTTCGACCGACACTCGGGAATCTGTCGACAGTAATCACCGAGAACTGGGGGGGGTCTCTTATGGGATGTGTAAATACCGAAGTAGGATAACCACGGTTATCTGCTCTTGAACAAAGAGGTTACAAAACAACAACAACAAAAAACCCGTACCATCGATCCGCCTGTTCACACTGCATTGAGCGATTTGGGCCAGCTGGTGGTCTGCGAGGGACTTGTAACTTACGCCCGATACATCTACATTCGCTATGCCGATGATCACCTGGCCAAGGCAGAGAACACCTGTAGGGCGAAGGCCGCCCGTGGGGAGAGAACTCTGTCGTCATCATAGTCTGGCCAACCAATCACCGGGCTTAACCCCCGCAGATCACCTGCGCTCTTCTCTCTCTCTCTCTCTCGAGATTCTGCCCTTTGACTCTTCCAGGTCCCTTTTTCAAACCTGTACAACTTTCGTCAGCTTTTGTCTGCAGTGGCCGGCGTCAGTGATCGTGGAAGAAGACGTCTCGAAATGTCATAAAGATAAGAGCAAAACAAACAGAAAAAAAAGTTAAATACGCAGAAGATTTCCAAAGAAACAAAATAAATGACTAAAAGTTACAACTCCTCTTTGAGATTTCCCGTCCCTGTCAAACCGGAAGCCTTTTTTTTTTCTTCTTCCTGGAAATATTTTAGATTTCATCAGGTATTTAAATGTAGATTCTCCGAACAAATGTCTACCTCCCTTAAAGTATTTAGTTGTTTCTGTTCAGATGTACACTAATCTCTCTGAAAATATGTTTAGTTATTTTTTTTCTTTTTCAAATTCATTTCTTTTGAAGCATCCGTCCATTAATGCATCGGTGGCCCAACCTTCTTCCCAGCAACAGTTTAAAGGGACGTTTTCCCGAATACACCTGAATATCATTCTGTTAAATAAGCACACCTGTCTCCTAAGCGTCCTTTCTGCTTTTGAAACACGTGTAAGGAAAGGGAAAGGCGGTGATAGATCGGCCGCTACATTTGGCCCTGAAGACATTATACCGGATTGTGGGACGTGCCAATACCCGTCTATCTACTCTGCGGTGCTAACTATATATGACGCGAAAATCGAGTGTGTTACCTGTGTCAGACAGACGGGTGGTGGGGTTAGGGGCTGGCTCCCGGTTCGGACCACGCCCCCCCCTCCCCGCGGGTTGCTTGTTTTTTTTTACCGTTTCGCCGAAATCCTCGGAGCCAAAAGTTGGCGAGGAATCTGTATTGGATTTCTAAAAGCCCCCCCCCGAAGAGAGGGGACTGACTCGGGAGGCGGGGGCGCTCTCTAAAGCTTTTCTCGGCCAAGGAGAGCGAACCGAAGAGATAGATCAAGCGAGGCGCTGTCTCCCGCCAGACTGACGGAGTGCCCGCCATTCCTGTTGATTTATCTCTCTTCCCACCGCTATTCGCCCGACTTCCGCCTCGCTGTCGGCGACGTCCGTCAGCCCCTGGAAATATCTTTCGGGTTGGAGGGGGGGGGAGGGGTGTGCAAAAAAAAACCTCCTCCGTCTGCCGCCATTCCGGCTTTTCAAAGCTATTAGCGGAAAAAGTAATTTTCGAGAAATAAATCAACCGGCGTGAAATGTTAGTCTGATGAAGCCTAACATCAGTCGATTAAGATGAGCAAATTTAAGCTGTAACTAAGTGATGATATATATATATAGAAAAGGGCAAGAATTAAAAAAAGAAGCTGTAATAAAACTTATTTTTTAAGATGCGGTAAGTAGTTTGAAAGAGAGAACATTTTGACAATTTTTATTGCTTGAGATGTAGTGTCGGATTTTAAGCGAAACCCGACCCTTGTCCCCTTTTATGGTAACTGTACTTCTCCAATGTAAACGCATCCTCGGACCCGTGTCCTCTGTCAGGTTACGACAGTTGGCGGAATAAAGTGTTCGGCCTCCAGGCTTCAGTTTTACTGGGTTGTTACGGGTAAATACCCGTCTGGAATATTTTAGAAAGCATTCCGAAGATCCGCCAGGGCCTCCTGGAACTGATCTCACCGTGTGGGCGAACACGTGACGTTTCTCCCAGGTGCCTTCCCCGTCTGTCCTTCTCCAGAGAGTAAAGGAGACGGGAAGACCCCGGAGTGATTGGTTTGCTGATGTGCTTATCTACAGAGGCGGGCTGGGTGGCTGTGCAAATATCGTTTGATCTGACACCAGCCTTTCGTTATCCGATATTGCCTTTGGAAGGTTTGCGCCGACAGCTTTGGCCCGAGTCTCCAGCCCAGTCTTAGCCTGCCGGTCGCAGGTAACAGCACCCCCACTCGTGGGATGTTTGAACTGATCGAGGAGAAGGGAGCGACGGTAACCGCATCTTACTGATTTCCTAGCCGGGGTTTGTTTTCCTTTGTCATCGATGCGGTAATTTCAGACTGCAGCTTTACTCTTTCTTCGCCAGGAATTTCTGAGACAAATAGAAATATCCATCTTACATTTTTGTATGTTTCAGGTTTTGAGGTTTGAAATACGGGAAAGGGAGACAACCGGTTTATGAACCCGGACGAGAGAAATCCGCAAACATGGCCCTGATATTTGAGAACCTGGACGGGAACGAATCGATACTTCTGTTTTACAACAACTCACTGAGTTCGGACGACGTGGACCACATGAAGATCGACCGATTCCTCGCCGTGGCTTTCGGGGTCCTCGGGATAATTCTGAACCTGGTCTTCCTGGCAGCCATCATGAAGATCAGGGAGTCTTTCAGCGCCAACCAGCAGCTGGTCACCAGCCTTCTCGTGTCCAACCTGCTGGTCAGCGTGGTCATCGTGTTCGCCGCCTCTACCAACAGCCGGTATCTCCTCTACGTGGACGCGACGGACATCTCCCAGGCCATCTGCATCTACGGTGTTGTCAAGGCGCTGCTGGTTATGGGCCAGCTAACCACTCTGTTGAATCTGGTTGCCATGGCACTCGACCACTACATCGCCATCAGCAAGCCTCTGAAACACCTTCTCTGGATGGACAAGCGCCACGTCAACATCCAGGTTGCTTTCATATGGATCCTGGCGACCGTGTCCGGATTCCTCGATTTCCTGCTTCCCTTTTTATCCGTGTACTCCTTCTGCAAGAACGGGTACGAGTTCGTTAACTACTGCGACCTGGTGCAGTGCACGAACTTCGAACCGGAGTACATCCTCTTCGCCATCGTCTTCGTCAGCTTCCTCGTCATGACCTGTCTCTACACCCGCGTGTTTATCACCATCTACAGGTACCCCAGGCACAGGGGCAGGCAGACCCAGAACGTCCGGCGGAACATCAAGGGCCTCGTGACAACCATCATCATCCTCACCAGCTTCATGGTCTGCTGGCTGCCTTACTGCGTTCTGGAGTTCTACATCATCGTTCAGATGACCGTCAGTCCGGAGAAAATCACGGAGCAGTTCTTGACCTTGCTCAACCTGACCTATTACTTCTACGACTTGATGCTGCTCAACGCTCTTTTCGACCCGTTCATCTACGCCATCCGGATGCCGGATGTGCGCTACATGTTTCGAAGACTGTTCAAAGGCTACCTGAGGAGATCCCGGAGAACGACGAAGCGGCGCGTCTCCGAACGGAAAGGGACGACAACCACCGAGTTATTTCCGGACGGAAATCCGGAATAACCTACGTAATTCGGAACCGTAAATGATTAATATATATTCCAAGACTCATTCCAAACAATTACGATAGAAATCAAGGCCCTTTTAAACATTGGTTCTTCAAGTATTATAATTTAAAATGAAGCAGCTTCCTGTACCCAAAGGGCTCCAACAAATTAAGACAAACATGAAGTCAAATTTTTCTTCCGTTTTCCGGCAAAGTTTTCGTTGGAAGCTAAAGTAGAGTGGAAGAGTTTACATAAACCTTCAAAATCCTATATACATCTGTTAGAAAGAACAGTTTTCCCATGAGAACACTTACCACGGCGGAAGGCAGATTTTAACATCTCCCCTTTAACTAATCTTCTTATCAAAAGGTTGCTGGTTTTTCTTAAAATTGAACATGAGAACTGACAAATCACAGTTTAAAAATACAAGTGAAGAACTCTGAAGCTAATCTAATACATACGGTACGTGTTGGGTGGACTTAGAATGATGTTTTTCAATGTAATGAAAGAGATAGATGGTTGGAAATAGGCAGAGAGAGGAGGGGGGGGTTGTCGTGTAAGATTTTGCAGGCACTGGTAAATGCGTGATCCTGCTAAAAGATAAGGTGGCGATAAGTAAACAGACGCGAGAAGCTGAAGCTGCGTTTTAAATCGGATGTTTATTGGCTTTTTATGTGTGTGAAAGACGGCGGCGAGGCCCGTCAGTGGCTTGTCTGACATGATGGGAAGCCTTTCCAAATATTAATGGGCAGCTGGAGGGAGTGACGGGGCACAGAGGTAGACGCGAAATGCCACTGTCCAGTAGGGATGCTCGTGCAGGATGCGGAGAACTGCGACCAAAGTGTAAAAGACAGCACGACTGGATCGCAGTCAGTTCACATGGACGGCGATTGGCTGCTCTTAGAAACTCCGGGGCTACTGAAATCTTCTACTCTGGGAGAACCTAGAGCGTTCATTTCTGGGTGCAGCAAAGACTTGGGCCATACACGTCACTTTTCTGGTTTCTCTCTCTACCCCCCTCCTCCCACAGTCGGTTTCTCAATTTTAAATGATGCGCGAGTGGCGTTTCTCGCCCTTATTCGGGCTTAGAGGCAAATCAGCTGATCATCCATTAAGTTGAGATCAGGAGGGGAGGCCTTCCGTCTTGTCTTTGGTGATGCTAACAGTAATTTCTGTTACAACTCCTAATCCCGCTTTGTTCTAGCCCCATGAAAGCAACTCTCGGAGGATAGACCACCGCCGCGCGCGAGCATCTTCACGTTTGTTTTAACACAAATTACAAAAAAAAGTAATACTTTTTTCTCTCTCTCTGTATTTACACGACATTCACCCTATTTAATTTTCGTGCAGTGACCGCCAGCACTCGCAGTCGCTTCAGTTCTTCACGCTATTAACCACTGAAGGTGGCACGGCTTTTCGTCCACTTCGCACGATATCCTATAAAGCGAGCGAATTCTCTCCAAACCATGAGGCTGCGTCGTCAATACGGCTTCAGTAGAAGTCCTGGGAGAACACCCCCGTTTGGCTGTTTGGGAGGGTTATTTAGACACATTTGACACTCTTACCGCCCCTCTGATGCTGTGACGTCATCCACATGTCTCAAATTAAATATTTTGCAAAGTTTTTCTTAGCGAAGCTTGAATATCGGTGGCATTTCATGGCGTGAAATCGTGATATCTCGTTGACTATGTGATTTCTCATTTCCCTCCGTTGTATATCCTTATCCAAAATCTTTAAAACAAAAAAAAAAGAGAGAGAGATGGTATGGCATAAAGTACGCCTCGTATTTAACCCTTTTGCAGCAACTGTGAACCAAGAAATGGACTTACTAAAATCCATCAAGAACGAAAAGTGAATGAAAAATTTTAACGCAAAAATTTTGATGTTGTAGTCCTAAACTGTCGGCCAATATCCTCACGACGAATTATTTTAATGTAAATTATCCCTGAGAATGTCGTCACGAGGTATAATTATATCCATTGTTAACGTTAAGAAAGTTAAGACTGTTATTGTTGTTTTCAGCATTTGTTAACATACTATTGTAAACCCCCGTTGTTGAGAATCGTTCTTTGTTGTTGTTGTTGTTTGTGGGTTTTTTTTCTTTTTTAAATTTTAAATGTGTGCAAATATATTTATGCTATGCATCCCCAGTACGAGTAGCAAAGCTTGGGTGGAGATATGTAAAAACGAAAATACGCTGTCGTTTTCCAAACAGTCCACTGTTGTGCCAACTTTTGTGATATCAGTTACAACCCGTTCTGCTGTCTTTGAGAAAGTGCTAGAGGTAGCGGGGCACTTTTTCTGTTACGTCAGGTAGATTTAAAATCGTTTTCTTGTGAATAAATATATATATATATATATATATACACACATATATTAGTGTCAAGCGTATTTTATAGTATTTGCGTAAAGTACTTCGTGTATTTGTTTGCCTGGTAAACCGCGATGCTTTCAAGACGGTTATAAGAAAAATGTTAATGTTCCAGTGGTGGGATTTCCGAGAAGAGGTCCTTACCAGTGATTCTCAGCCCTTCCTCTGTCATTTGCCCCTCTCGGCCTGATGCATTCCGCCATCTACCCTCTTCTTTTCTTTTAAAGCCGGCATAGAGGACCACAGAAATAAAAAATGATGGAACAACTCTATTATTAAGAGGAGGAGGAAATCTATTTACAATCAAAAGACAACAAAGTATCTTAACAATAAAAGGAGTTTTTTTCTTTCAGAACAAATTTTTGTGGGATAAAATATATCAATGAATGTATATATGATTTTATTATCAAAAACAAAGGCATTTTAGGGGGTTTGGCTGATAGTACATCCTACATCAAAGGGGAATGCATCCCCCAAGGATCTACGCCCATGCCAGCCATAATTTTTCTGATACAGGCTGACCAGGTAGTGTATTACAGGATTAATACTTAATTTGCAGGTATGATATATAATTTACCCCCTGCCATGTAAATTTTTACCCCTGGTCGAGAATCACTGCTCTAGACCCATACACAATTAACGTGACCGCACGTGTGCCTTTGTGCGTGATCCCCTCCCTTCCTTTCTTCGATCTGTACAAGTTGGAGAGAACCGACCTGAAGGAAAACTACTTTGGAAATTAATGTACACCCCTGAAGCCAAGGTACAACAATCTCATCCGCCATAACAGCAAGAGATGGCCACGCCAGGGGAGAACAAGCGCACACACACACCCACTTCCAGCTTGGACGTTGATTAAAGACGCGGACGTCAGGCGATAACTGTTTCTCTATCTCAGTTACGAGAGACGAAGTAAAGGTGAAATTTATTCTAGGGTTTAAGTTAAAGAGGTTGACCCGACCGTCTTGCACGTGCTACTCTCCCAGAAACCTACCACTCTCGGCTACGATAATGGCTGTTCAGAATAGCTAATCCATACAACAATCGGTGGCGTTCGGGTTGGCATTGCTCTGTTAGAGAGGCGGCCAGGGAAGAAAGCTTTACATTCAGAGCACAGATTTCAAAATTAATACCCGACATGGATCCTCGTAAACGGCTATCCACCTTTTATTTGAAATGAGTTATTTATGCTTACATTTGCATTTGTCGATGAAACTCGCTTGAGCTTCGAACTAAGTCGTCTCTGGCGAGATAGCAAACATATATCGCCTTTCATTTTAGCTGATTTCTCTCTCTCTCTCTCTCTGTACTGATGTCATCTCTCTCTCTCTGTACTGACGTCATCTTTCTCTCTCTCTGTACTGACGTCATATCTCTCTCTTTCACTCTCTGTACTGATGTCATCTTTCTCTCTCTCTCTGTACTGACGTCATCTCTCTCTCACTCTCTCTCTCTGTACTAATGTCATCTCACTCTCTGTACTGACGTCATCTCTCTCTCTCTGTACTAATGTCATCTCACTCTCTGTACTGACGTCATCTCTCTTCTCTGTACTGATGTCATCTCACTCTCTGTACTGACGTCATCTCTCTCTCTCTCTTTCTCTCTCTCTCGCTCTCCCCCCTTTATTTTTTCAGAAATATCCCTAAAACCAATGATAAGAACGGACTTCGCTGCCAGCCGTTCACGAACCACTCTCCGAGCAAGAATTCACCCCGTGATTCATAGAGATCTCGCTAGATCTCGGCTTTGCGAGGCTACGCCAGTGAAAACAGGAAAATACGCAAAGCGAACGAACTGCGTTGCGTCGGGAACTAACTCCGAACCGTTCTGAATAACGGCGTAAATCTTTGGACACACAAAAAACACACAGTCATACGTCTGTCTACTGTTTTTCCCCCCTTTTCTTTTAAAGCTCTAAAGTTAAGCAAATGAATAAGCGATCAACGTCGTACGAACCGCCCAGCATGCAGGTGATCGACAGTCGCTTAGCGAAGTCCCGCAGAGATGACGGCGTCTGTAGGCATTTCAAGTCAACATCTTCTTCAAAAACTCGTGATCTCTTCTCCCCGGCCTCATTAACAATCCAGTCCACTCCCCGCTCCCTTTTTTGGTCCCAATAAAAAAATGGGCAACTACGTCCGCTCCAGTTAGAGCCCTAAAAAAACAACAAAACAACAACAACAACAAAAAACAAAATGGCTGAATATTAATTCTCCCCGGTAAAATTCTGCTCGCCCGTCTTTTATTTACGACGACTGACACCGGTCAGGGTGGGAAGCACAGACCGATAATCATCTATCGCGGACAAAACGTGTAATTTCTCGGCGATTTTATGACTTCCTTTGTGGCTGTTATTGATTTCGGAAAAAAATTTTGTTTTTTTTTTTTATCGCCGCAGACTTCCGGAGCCGAAACCTCAGCGTGACCCGGTCGGGGAACTGGCTGCCGGTCACGCGAATCCCAGCCTCCAGCCAGCTGCCGTCGCTTGGAAAATTATCTCACGGCCGATACTTTGGACGATCGTCTTCCTCAACGCGATATAAGGAACCCTGCGTGCTTTTCACATCAGCCGACCGGGGGCCCGAGTTCGATCCCCTGGTTGGAACCCAGCTAGTTTAGCCCCCTTCTTCACCGGGCGGCCGTGTGGGGATTCTTTCCCCGAGTGCTCTGATTTCCTATAATGTAAGCCAGAAATTCTTCGATAAAAAGAGGACTATATTGGCGTCTCCAGGCAATCAACTTCGACCTCATTTATCCAATTTATCGTGTTTGCGGGTAGATGGGCTTTCTTCGCACGTGCTAAGGACTAAAGTCTGAGATTTTTAAAATAATCTTGCATTTAATTTTTTAAAAAGGGGGAGAGAGAACCCCTTTTTCAGCTCAGCATAAACCAAAGGCTGTACTGACTTATCGAATTTAATATATCTAGCCATATTATATTTACATTTATGTCTTGGAATTAATTTAAATAATCAGTAATAAAGGTAGGCAAATGCAAAAATCGAAAGCAGCATCTGACTGCGGTTCACTTATTTCGAACAATTTGAAACATTTCAAGTGCCAAGGTTATTAATCGTAAATTTCCCTGTTTAGTAACAGCATCATCGACTTAAAGAGTTTGTCGAGGCCTTGTTTTCGGTTACCGACACGTACTCTTCTACCTTTAAAGACTGATTTCCGTATTGAGGTGGGTTATACAAGACGCCGTTTGTCTTTCTCGTAGTTAGAAATTAACATCCCTCATTTAAAGCTATCCAGGCAAAAGGGACCGGGATTCCGCTTGAGATAAATGCCGGTAATTTTGGCGGCCAGTCAGGCAAACGAATAATCTGACCAAGAGACCTCCCTCCCGTAGCTTCCCCTGTGTCACGTGGCCAACAAGATCTGCCGCTACCAACCAGAAGCTGCACTTCTGTTAACAGAAGAGCTCTAATAGTCAGAGATGCGGAAAAGCAGCGAGGCACTTATATGGGTGTTTCTCATGCGATAAGGAAACAAATGCAGAATGAGTGCCAGCTTCAGACTCTAGATGGCGCCGCCGTGCCGGGTCGACTGATAGAATTTCGCCTCTACATAAGATAACAGCAGAGCTGAGAAACCATTCCTCAATTCTCCACATCCTCTTCATTAATCTCTCCCTACGTGTTATGTTTTAAACACACTGACTCCTACCGTCTGTCTATAAAGCGAAACTTCAAGAGGCTTCATGAACCCCTCCCATTTGAATCAGAATATATCTTGTGCACCAAATGCTGGTGGCAGACTCGAAGAAAAATAATATTTGCTTAATTTTTAATGACGACGAGCCATAAGATGCAACGACCATCTTTGCATGGTAGTGAATTCAAGCATAATAAATGTCATATATATGCCATATAAAGTTAATCATTTGGTTCTTTGTGTCAATCATTAAAGATTAAGTAAAGGTGAAGTTTCGTACAGTGCTAGTTCCTGGCCGGCTCTGTTATTTCTCGTGTTACCGATTTTACCTGCCTGGACCTCAGAATAGCAAAACAATCGCCACGGCCGTCAGCTACCATTCCTTTATTTGGACACCAGAACTAGACGTTGAAGGCGTCACCTCCAGCATCATTTAGAAAAGGGTTTCTCCATCCGCCAGCGACGTGGACATTTTCTTAGCCGAGTTACCCATAATGCACTAGAAAAGAGCAAAAGTCGAAATGGTTCGAGTGCACTTTGATATTCTTCAAAGCAGAAGGATTTCCTAACGATTGTCTGTGGTTAGGCGTATACGAAACATTCACGTCCTCTTTCGGCATATTTCGGTTTTGAATTTTTGAACTCATTTATGTGACTTTAAACAAATTCGGTTTCCATATTTTCCGATCTGTGTTCAAACAGGCACTTCCGGTTGTTTAAGGTAAATCCGAAGAACGTTCTTCGTTTCCTTTGTGGATAAGCATTTTCCTCTAAAATAATTCATTGCATTTACTGGCCCACAACAAGACGTTCGTATTTGCACCTGCTCTCATTACCGTTACATTTTCCATTGAATACTGAAGAAAGAATGGGGCGTTTCTTCATTGGTGAAGAACGGCCGGTTATAGAGGGCGCTACCTCGATAACCGGTCCTAGAATTCAGAGTTACGGGAATTGCAGGTCTCTATCTTGGTTACGAGATTAGGGTTCGTGCGCTGACGTCCTGGGTGAGGGTTTCAGAACGATGAGTGAAAGCTTTCGTTTTCAGCCCAAACGACCGGATGGTGACAGAGAACCAGAAGAAACCGTGGTGGGAGGATGGAGAGTACGCCAAACCGAGCCGCCGAGCCCTCAATCTTAGTATACCAGTAAACTAACTACCAGAATCCGCACCCCGCCTAGCTTTGCCGACTGTGAATATATACACTGGGCCTAAATCTATTCGTTTTTCAGCTGGATACGCTCTTATCGGAGTCTGTTCCCAGGTAAAACCATGGTAGCACTAGTATTAATCAAGCTACTCCAGGCGATAACCTGGTTGAACCTCTAAACCAGAAAAATGTTTATCTTGTACGTGTTTACAAAGTAAATCTCCATCTCTCTCTCTCTTTCTCTCTCTTCATCTCTCTCCATCTCTCTCCAGTCTCTCTCTCTCTCTCTCTCTCTCCTCTCTCTCTCCTCTCCTCTCTCTCTCTCTCTCTCTCTCTCTCTTTGATGTGTTGATGGTTGCTTGCTTCTTTCAGATTCTCTGACTTCCTCTATTTGCAAGTCATCATGTTTCTGTGAAATGTCAAAAAATTTTTTAAATATACTTTTTTAAAAAGCCGCTGTAAGCGCCAGAATTCGGATCTTCGAACAGAGCCTTTGTTGTCGACAGTGGTTATCAAACAAACAAACAAAACAAAAAAATGTTTACAGGGAATTCTAATACAAAGACTTCGCCTTCAAGATATCCGCGTCAAAGGAATAAGCAAACAAAGGCGTAGCTTCCAGGCTTGGTGATTTATCTTAGCTTCGCCGTGAATACAATAGAGACCAGAAAGATTCCGGTAAATTCTTCAGTACAAGAGTTTCGCCTTTCATTCATGCACAGCTGCGCACCATCTAGCAGCTGGATCATTTCTCGCCGCCTGGTGTCGAGGCGTTCTGTCCGTCACAACTGTAACACGTACGCGATAAAGAGTACAGGAAGCCAAAGAGTTAACCTGGTGACTTAAATAGAAAACAAATAGCGGAGTCCGAAATGATTGCTATTTGCTTCGATGTCGGGTTCTCTTACTGCCTTAAATCCCAGTTTCGTCGAAGATTTCTTCAGTCAAGCCAGGTAGACAGCGGATGAAGATGAGAAGCAACTTTGGTACTGCGAACCTGCTTCAGCTTCTAAGCAAAGGGATGTTAGAGGTCAGACAAAAGGAACTCCGCCCGTACAGGGTCGGCTTCGCAGGTTTTACCCGGGTGGACAGGTCCCACACTTCTCTGGCCAAAAATACATCTGGACATCATCTTTAATGGTTGGCGATCAATATCCCCCCCTCCTCCTGGGGCGATGTGGTGTCAACGCGGTATTTACAATCTTTAACATTTAATGATGTGTAAATATCACGTGACGGCAGCCCAGAGGTCAGGTTGCTAAGGTTGAGGACCGGCTCGGTTCTCTCCTTCCATATCTGAAATACGAAGAGTTCCAGTTGGGGGGGGATATCTGGGGTAGACACGTGGTCAAGTCTCCGCGCCCTGTTCTTTCTCTTCCGCTTGATTTAGGGGGACTGACAACGAACGGCTAGAGAGAAGGAATACCGTGTAAAAACGACATTTTACTTCTTCACGTCAGCCATCAAACATAATCACCGCGGACTTTTCCCTTTGGCCGGAGAAACTTTCCGATAGACGACGGTTGTTCGTTTCTCTCAGTGCCGGCATCGAAACTCGCCTGCCTACAGCGACACCTCGTGGCCCGAGTAGAAATAATGGCGTCGGTTAGGGAACGGACTTCCGGGCTCAAGCTGCCAAGCACAAGGAATTTAAGCTTGACTGAGAAATACACTGCGTGCAAGTAGGCTTCTGAGTTAGGGACCCGCCGCCTTTTCAGCGCTACGACTGGGGAAGAGGGAATCAGCGCAGCACCAAATGGATTCTTTTGGCGTGATGGTAGAGACGGATGCTGGCTGACTGTAATTGCAAACGACAGATTGTGAAGGCAATTGTGAAGACTGAAGTCCACTGCAAAAGTAAAGAGAGATGGTGGATGCAATAACAGAACATTTCGATATTAATGGTAATCGTTCTGCCGGAAAAATTTCTAAGTCGGTTGTGAACAGAGATCAAATTCTCTCTCTCAGTGCAATACTGACATCATCTCTCTCTCTCTCTGTACTGACATCATATCTTCATATCTCTCTCTGTATTGATGTCATGTCTTCATTTCTCTCTCTGTACTGACATCATATCTCTCTTCTCTCTGTATTGACGTCATATCTCTCTAAGTACAATACTGACGTCATCTCTCTCTGTACTGACATCATATCTTCATATCTCTCTCTGTACTGACGTCATATCTCTCTTCTCTCTCTGTATTGACGTCATCTCTCTCTCTCCCTCATCTCTCGCTCTCGCCTCCCTCCTCCTCTCCTCCTCTCTCTCTCTCTCTCTCTCTCTTCTCTCTCCTCTATGTTACTCAATCTTTTCGTTTCGTGTAACATTCTCCATCTCCAGTTGTCTTCTTTATCAGCATAATCTCAGCTGACACGAGCCCGGCGCGGTATAATTCATCCGTCAAAAAGCGCGCCACATGCAGAAAACGACGGCAGATTGTGATAGCGGAATGAACAGCCCACCAGGTCCGCTCGTAAAGATGGGTTGGCAGGCAAGATAATCGTAGCGACGATCTACTCAGCACGTGATAGAGTCAGAATTATGATCTCCCAGCACGCTTACCCCCCCCTAGTCTCTCTTTAATCAAGGAGGTAACTTCTGGTTCGATTTTTTTTTTTTTAGCGAATAAAGATAATTATCTCCCTTTTTTTCCTTGTTAATTTCTCTCACAATAATATTAAATGAAAACCTGTTTACAAATAGTGTATGCGAGCTAGAATAAATAATTATAATTACAATTATTATGTTCGATCAATGTTAATTTAAACAAAAATGTGAATCGACTAATGAAATATCTCATAATTCATACTTTAACCAGTTCATTTGTGCATACAACTGTTAGAGATCCTGCACTGTGTTCAAAATGTTTGTTTTCAAACTTCTGTCACAAGATTTTTTTTTCCATTGAAATATTCTCTTTTCCTCGTGAATTATCTCACTCAAGAGTCCATGACCACCGGTGTACGTCATCACAATAGTTTACGCATCCCCTCTTAATTAAGAAAAAAGAGAAGACACAGAGGGCTGGCTCCTTGTAAAGGATCATCAATAAAGAGCTGCCAATTATGAGAGTCAGTTTTCAAATCTGATTTCCTTGTTAACCCGCATTGATTCTTCTTGCAGAGCAGACAGATTTCGTAGCGGGGGGCTACCGATGACAGAGCCGACTCGCAGAAGTCTTCTCAGCGTCGAAAGTTCGATCGCACCGTCCGCTAGAATTGCCGATGTATCAGAGAGAGGGGCCGCTCCAGGTGGGCGGTCTGCTTGCCAATTCGCACGACGGGTGCAGCGATAGCGCAGTGATGGAGCGTAGTAACCACCCGCTCGCTTCAGCGGCTAGACGGCTCCCACAGTAGAGTGGAAACCAATCGAACTGCTGCTTAAACCGAATCTCTCGGTAGAGAAGCGCACCTGGGTTCATCTCCCGGATGCGATGCCGGCTTAAAAAAAAAAAAAAATAAAGGGGATGATTTGCCGAATCTGCCGTTTCACATCACAGTTTTCGTATCGAAAACGTTCTGTTCCTCATTTCCTTAATATTCCGTTTCCCCCCTCCCTTTTTATTGCGTTTTGTTTTAATTCTTGGCCAGAATGTCTGCGCGTAAGACTTGCGACGAGTTTCTCCCAGCAGTTACGGTAAGTTTCCAGGCATCGTCTAGTAAAGGATTCTAACAAACGCCAACTGCTGAGGAAGAAAAAGAATCCATCCGTTAGCTTTCGACTGGCTACAGTTCGGGAAATGCGGTTTGTGCGCACGGGCACCTGTCACTTAAGTCCACAAAAAACTGCAGGTGCGTTGTCCGATCTAATAAAGACGCCTTATGTGAAGCGCTGATAATCCGTCTTATCCAGACTACAGAAGCGTCTTTGATGCCTGGCACTTGTTTCTTCTCCGCTTTCTGATTCGTGAAAATCTTAGGTGAGAACAACAAAAGGCTGGTGTTAAGGTGATGCAGTCTGATTTAGACCGTTTAGTAGACTGCTCAGACGGGAGGGGGGGGGAAACCACGTTTAAAGCTCACAGGTGTGAATGTTCCACCATCGGACAGGTTAAAAATGAATAACTCGTACAAGCTAAATGATGGTGCAAGGAGATAAAAACGGATGTGGGATTGTAATACAGGACATCCGGAAAAGCCAAAATCTTTGTGTGGGCAGGAGGTGTTTGGGAGAAAAGAAGTTTGCTATGAAGAGCTGTATAAATCACTTGCAAAACTTCTTTTGGAATATGCAACGCAGGCGTTAGAGCTAGGGTTAGGGTTAGGCACACCCGTGTATTTTTCCTCAACCTGGCGAGAGCAGCGGGCTAACCAACTCCTTCGTATTGCACGGCAGGAGGGGTAGGTTTCTCCAGGCTGAACTCTCTAGAACAGAGTTTTCTCTCTGTGTATCCTTGAACTGAGAGGGAAAGTTTGGGGCACTGTTTATTTTTAAAATGTCCAATTGGAGTATAGGGATGGGATGGTTCTATTTTTATTTTGCGTGATGATGGATGGAGACATGTTCTCCCTAAGGATCAGTTGATGTTTTGATCATTGATCATCCCACGTAGATGTTATTCGGACTTTTATGGGTGGAATTAGGAACGAAGACAGAATCATGGTTAGTCCATTAGGGAATTGTTTGGGATGGAGTACATTACAAATAAATAGAGGCTTACACTGGTAAAGGGGAGGGGTTGGGATTGTTTTTAATGAATGAATTATTTATTTAAGGAGATCCATATTAGAAGTTCACAATTATAGAAATAACCAAGATCTCCCCCCAAACTGCAACGTCGACTCAGGGGGTTGCAGCCATGGAAGTGCCCTCCTAAACTGGGGTCACTGCCCTTTGGACGAAGAACTGGATTTAGTGATTATGTTAAGACGCCTGGAATTCTTATCCCTGAATATGAGAGGGATAAAATTTAAAAAAAACAACATTGGAATGATTATCTGGATCATCTGGAACATTCCTCATACAACACAATAATCTGCTGCAAGAATTACATCTGCAAAACTCCACAGAGTTAGATAGGTACTTTTCTAACTGGTCAGGTCCAAAAGTCACGAGTTTAGACCCTCTAGGTAGGAAAAAAGGTGTAGCAATTCTATTTCATCACAGTCTTAATATAAAAATAGAACACTCTTATAGCGATAAAAATGGAAGAATCATCATAGCTAGTTACCAAAATGAGTTCCAAAGAAAAGTGATAATTGCATCGGTGTACGCTCCTACCATAGCGAAGGAATGGACATCTTTCTCTCAAAACTTCAATGATATTTTAGAAAAGGAACTTAGGTCTTACCCTGCAGATGATATATACATCTTAGGTGATTTTAACTGTGTGCCCTCCCATGACCTAGATAGGCAGGGACCAGACATTAAAAGTAAGACGCATCTGATCGGAAAGTTGCAGCTGCAAACCTTGTGCTCGCGGTTCGGCTTAGATTTAAACACCCTGATAGCAAACCATACACTCATTATAGTAAAAAATACCAAGTAGCAACTAGAATAGATAGAGTGTGTGCTTCTAAAAATGCAATTAGACAACTCCAGGACGTTACGCACGACATTTTCGCGTGGAGTGACCACTCTCGGGTTAAGGCCAGCTTTCTTGTTCAGGAGAATACCAGAGGACCTATTTTGACTGAGTCAGAATTCGTTGAGAATGTACAGAATTCCTGGGAAGAATGGTCACTTCGCCGGGATGAGTTCTGAGGACCCCTCTGTTGTGGTGGGACATAGGTAAGGTTAAACTTAAGGAAATTAGCATAAGATATTGGCAGGCACGAAATGCGTATAGGGAATATCTAGAAAATAAGCTTAAATTAAAAATAAACCAGGCCTCTTCAGGAATAGATAGAACAAAGAAAATCAAAGCCATCCAAACTCAAATAGCAAAACTGCAACTTAACAAAACAGAAGGCGCTAGAATTAGGGCCCGATTACCGGCCATGAATGGCGAAGGATGTAGAAGGTCTTTCTGTGGTTTAGAAAAATCTAAGGCAGAAAGGAAAACTATAAACAAACTTAAAACCCAGGAAGGCCGCGTCTTAACTGACATAGAAGAAATTATTCAGGAAGAGACTCGGTATTATGGCTAATTATACAATAGCGAAGACACTTATCCCGCAGCTCAGAACGAAATCTTGGCGTGTCTAGAAGATAAATTAGACCCCTAGATGCCGAGCTCTGCGAAGGACCCATAACCATTCAAGAAATAAAGCAAGCCATTAGGGCTTCAAATAATGATAAATCCCCAGGAAATGATGGCCTTACGCCAGACTTCTATAAGAGATTTGAATATCTCCTAGCAGGAGACCTGACAATGATTGCGAATAGCGCATATTGTAGGGGGGGTGCTCTCAGAAAGCCAACGTACTGCTACTGTCGTCCTGCTACCGAAGGGGGGCGACACGGAGTACTTGGACAACTGGAGACCTATCAGTCTCTTAAATAGTGATTATAAGATCATAGCTAAGGCATTAGCAAATAGGCTAGCCAAAGTTATGGATAAAGTTATTAGTGCTGATCAGACCTGTTCAGTTCCAGGAAGGAGTATTATCAATACACTTCAAATGTTCAGAGAAATCACAAGTAGGCTAGACAAAGAAAATTCCATAGGAATCATGCTGGCCATCGACCAGAAAAAAGCCTTTGACAGGGTAGACCGGAATTTTCTTATAAAAACACTTAAAACCCTTGGCTTCGGAGAGTATTTCATTAACTTCGTTCGTCTTTTTCAATCTCAAATAATAACTCAAGTATATCAAAATGGCTTTTTATCTTCGTCTTTCCACCCAACATGAGGAATCAGGCAGGGGTGTCCCCTAAGTGCCATGTTGTATGTACTAACTGCAGAACCGCTGGCCGCCCTGATCCGCAAGACACCAACAATCAGAGGGATTAATGGTATCAAGATACAGCAATACGCTGATGATACCACCCCCCTGATACGAGATGCGGCCAGCCTGGACGCAGCTTTCAGAGCCCTAGAGGTATATGAAAAAGCCTCTGAGGCCAAAATCAGCAGAAAGAAAACCAAAGCAGCATGTCTCGAGGGTACCCGGAAACCCCTGCGCAAATACAACATCGAATGGGTGGGAGACAAAATTAAATTATTAGGTATCTTCTTCCCCGTCAACAGCCATACCAACACTCAGCATGACAACTGGCAACCTGCAATTAATAAAATCAAAGCTTTACTAACCGCATGATCCTCACTAAACCTTTCCTTCTGCACTAAAACTGAATTAGTCAGCACTTACCTAGCTTCTAAAAGTTACTATAAATCTAAAATAATAGGAATGCCAGGCTGGGTGCGCTCCTCCATAGACGCCGAGTTAGATCGATTTCTGTGGCAGGGGCGTACACACATGGCTAATAAACAAATAACTAGACTCCCTTAGCCAGAGAAGGCCGCAGGACTGGCTTAGAGGTGACTCGCTACGGTAATCATTCTGTATAAGGAGAGGAGACGTTCGGCCGCACAAAGTTTAATTTCTTCTCGAGAAAAAAAACAAAACAGCAACAACATTAAATTACAAGTAGATAAGTTTTCTCTCCATAGTAATTATGTATTGTATACAACTAGAAAAAAATCTTTCCGATTAGGAGCAGGAAATACCTTCTAGCAACGGTTCTGTCGGTCAGAGTAGTGGAGGCGAGTTAATATTTCGTTGCCCTTTACGGTAAGCTAGGCGTATGCGCACTCTCTTCTCTCTCACTCTCTCTCCTCTCATCCATCTCTCTCTCCTCTCTCTCCTCTCTCATCTCGCTCCATCTCTCTCTCTCTCTCTCTCTCTCTCATCCATCCATCTCTCTCTCTCTCTCTCCTCTCTCTCTCTCCTCTCTCTCTCTCTCTCTCTCTCTCTCTTCTCTCGCTCTCTCTCTCTCTCTCTCTCATCTCTCTCTCTCTCTCCTCTCTCTCTCTCTCTCATCTCTCTCTTCTCTCATCTCATCTCTCTCTCTCCTCTCTCTCTCTCTCTGTCTATCTCGATCTCTCGTCTCTCTCTCTCTATCTCTCTCTCATCTCTCTCTATCTCTCTTCTCTCTACTCTCTCTCTCTCTCTCTCTCATTAAAGGGAACAGTGTGTGGTTAGGTCTTCAAACTTTTACCTTCTGACTATTTGCTTCTACATCTGCATAAAGCTACACACACCTGAAATATTGAAACCTCTGTGAAAGGCCGTATAGAATCTCTACCGAAATCCACCTGATTGCCAGAAAGGGGTTTAGCATCCACTGCTCAGCCCGTGCCTTTAATTATCCAGAAGAGTTTAAAATACTGGCCCTGACCGGTTTAGATTAGGGAATGCCGAGAACGTGATTTAGTGTGGAAACGTTTTACAATCATCTGGTAGACGCTGATATATATCCTTTATAAAGCTGGTTAATGGTTACCTGGTCACCCTAGGCGTCTTCCTGAAAGTAGTAAACTAGACTTAGGGAGCTAGTTTAGCAGATGCCCTTGGCGGGTGCCCGCAGGACCGCACTAGACGACCGGGACGGTTTCGGCAATACCGTCCGGTACGATCGGTCTTCTAGGCGAGCACTCAACACTTCCGGGTACCGTGTGGATTAAGCCACCCCCCACCGGCTCCGTCCCTTTACAGCCTCTCCCTTCCCGCGGCCCGGCCGGTTGTAAAACATCCGGCAGATCGCTGCTGCCCGTTTGGCGATAACCGAAGGTGCGTCGGTAAAGCGGGATGCGGCGCGAGACCAGCACAAACCGGCCCTGTACCGTAAAATTGTTTAATGCTGGAATCCGGCACCACGCGATCAAGAGTCGGTGCCGTCATCCGCTTTCCTGATAGGGACGGTAATCACATCGCACTTCTGACGATGAGAGGCCGCCGCCGCCCCCTTTTTGGAGGCGAGAGCGGAGGAGTTATTATTTGGAAATTCGGTGACTGCTCTCCAGGAACTTGACCGATGCCGACCCTACAAAGGATAGAGGCTACCGGAGTCTGGGAGGGAGGGAGGGTATATAATACGGAACGGAAGCAGCGGCGACGCGTGACGGCTAGGAGATGCGACAACATAGTTACAGCGCAAGCTTATCCGGAATTCTTGGTCACCGCGGTGGACCGACGGATTCGCGAAACTCCAAGACGGGGCCCCCACAGCATCCCAGGCGGAACCTGGCAATCTCGCGAGACACGGCGACTTCTGCTTTAAAAACTGCAAACCGAGAGGTAATAAAAAAAAAACAACAACAACAAAAGTCCAACGGGCACCGGTTTTAGTAGATTCGATCACTCTCCTATTTACACGATTTCCCCAGTAATGCTGCGAGCGGAAGTAAATCCTTAGCAACGTCAATATGTGCCGTTGATGCGATAAAACCTCAGGTAACCAACGAGTTACCGGGACTGTCATGGGAGCGGGGGAGGAGTTAATTATCCCCTCTTACCGGAAAGTTGGAGGTTTTCTCTCCACAGGCGGCGTCGGCGTAAACCCGGTTCTCTACCAACCGCTCATCGGAGAACCACTCGAAAAGTAATCAAAGTAACCGATTTATTGGTTCGTTTACGTCTTTCCAATTAAGTCTCGCCTTCCGCAAACAGCAGCCAATTCTAAATAGTGCCGCAGACAACGGCTCGCGGCCGAAGTCTGACCCGCGTCGTTTATTGTTCCCTAAAGTCTGCATTCTGCCATCAGATGAAGTTATCTTGTTACGGTGACATCACATTCGCTTAATATCGTACTTGAGCTTGGACATCTAACCCTCTCTGCATACTGTTGGCTAAACCATTAACTGATTGTTTGTTTTGTTTTGCTGTTTCAGTCAATTTTGAAGGAGTCCTAACCGTTTCTTAATGTTTCCAATATTCCCCCCCACCCTTTTTTAATGCAACTCTTCAGCCCTTATCCCGTTATCGGCCATTTATTCCTTCTTTGGGGGATTTGTTACGCCGTTAACTCTAAACAGCCCGAGTCTCTGGCGACCCGACCCCTGTTTCTTCTCGGGGTTCCTTTTCGGAATTTGTACAGTCTGGGAGTTTGTTTTTTTTTTTGACTTCAAATACACTTACGACCAAAAACAAACCGACATCTTTGGAAAACCAGAACCGGTCATATCATTCACCGCTGAACAGACAAACAGGCTACCTGGGAGGGAGGGAGGAGGGTCGGTTGCTTTTTAATCAGACCATGGAATCGGGGCCCGACGATTAAAGGGAGCAAAGCTGACTCTGTGATTTATCCGTGAACGAGTGACGAACTTCCGAGGAGATGGAGGACAAATTACAGATTTCACCCCCAAAGATCCAATTTCCTCTCCGAGTCGTCGGCCTCTTCCGTGACCTGGCGGGGAAATTTCTCAGAAATGCGGGAGTGTAATTCGATAATCCGGTGATTGCCTACTGAGTCGCAGACCAGGAAGAGAGAGACAAGAGCAGAGCTGCCCCGGCATTGAGATATGAACAGGAGAAAGATAGTAGCTCTCCGAGATAGCGCGGGGTGTCCCACCACCTTTCGCCATGTTTACAAAGCATAATCCGTATTGGTTATAGAGAAATGAATATATAAGGATGCATGAATATTTAATATCTCCCCAAAACCAGTTATATAAATATTTAATATGCTTTATGCTCGTGGAATGGTTAGAGCTTATAAGCATGAGAAAGAAACAAACAAAAACAAAAAGACTGTGGATATTTTGTGAAATATTATCCGCTATGCTTCATTTGGCTCTCAGACCGTCCGTACAATCCATTCCAGTGATATTGGTAGCTTTCAGGAATGCACCGGCAACCGCAGACCCTGGCGTTGTCATACATCTCGGCTCCTGTAGCTGGTGAGGAGACTCGACCAACACGCAGAATGTCTGCTACATCGAACCCACGTTTCCCCACCTGCATCTCAAAGCTCCGGCGGGTCAAGCGACGTCAGAAGTAAGCACGCGCTGCCAAACGCTACCCAAGGGCGTCAGACTTACTTATTTACCGAGAACTTTGGACGGTAGTCTACGCCATGGTTCACTCGTAATAACTCTCCCCTAAACTCCGATATCTCCAGATTTGTGCGCCGCTTAGGTTATGAGATTCCCGGAGAAAGCCAGCTGGCACCCCCCTTTTTAACCTATAAATGAGGGAGCTGTAACAAAGTGTAACTTTTCACCGCTAGGAGCAGAGAAGAACGCGCTTCCTATCATCGTTGGGGAATCGACTCGACTCGAGTAAAACGGCTATCGAGCACTTGACGCATCGAGAAAGAACGGAAATCGTTCCTGAGTTCGGGCTCTTCACCAAAACGGCTGAGGAAACTCGACAAGAGAACGGTCTTGTCCAGCACATTTTTATGTTAGGAACTCCATCAGGCGTATTCTTTCCGCCAAATACGTCGGCGAAACTGCAGCCATTGGATCTGGGATTTCCGAATACTTGGAAACCAACTACAGACGTCATCTTCTGATGAAGTTCTTGATCCATCTTGGCAACAATAAAGAGAGACTTGTTCAAAGACATACATCTTCTGAGAAGATCCCGGAGTGGTAAGGTGACACAATTGCAGACTCTTTTGGCCTTGCCAGTACATTTACAAACTCTGGCATCTTTGACTTTCAAAACTCGAATAGCGAAGTTCATAGACAAAGAGCCTGGGAACCAGGTAAAGGCAACTTCGTGACATTTGATGACAACTTAGCCACTATGGGCGATATATCTGGTCAGGGAATATTAAAAGTTTTGATAAGTCAAGAAACCAATAAATCTGGTAATAGAGGTAGTAGGAAGCATCCACGAAAATCGGAAACGTCTGAGAATACCTTGCTGTTGATAGGTTAAACAATAAGAAAATACTGTACTGGCGCCATGTTTGACGCGACAACTGACTTCGACACGCAGACTAGTACTGAAATACCACTTGTGATTTTATTCCAGAAGCAAAGTTTATAAAAGTTTCTCTTATTTGAAAAAATTGAATCTTTTAATTTGTATTGTTTATTTAAAGAGAAGAGAAGCATCTTTTTAACGCCCCTCAAGTTATATTTATTTATTTAATACACACCAGATAAGCATACAATGTACGACAAGAGATGTCTGTTTTAGTTGCACGTAGTTTCCAGGCTTGTTTTTGTTTTGTTGTTTGTTAACTCAAATCAGTCACCATTCTATAAGACCCCGAAGCGGCAAAAGAACGAGGGAAAGGATTAGATGGCAGGGAAACCGACACCGACGACCGCGACGTGTACAAGTGTCGTGTACCAACATCGCTTTTCTTCCACGAGACGACTTTACCGGAGACATTCATCGATCCCTCACCCTGAAGCTACTCGTTCTCCCCTCCAGAAAGGTCAAAGGCGTTGGCGACCCGAACTTGTGAGAAAACCGTTTCGGCAATTTGTTTGTTTGTTTTGTCTTTCGAACGCTATACAATAAAATTTTCAAAACCTTCGTGCTGTCGCTACAAAGGGTGATTTATATCATGTCTGATTACGGGATTTCTAGGTGAGTTTAGCGTCTAGAATTTCTCACGAGAGTCATCCTAAAGTCCCCGCTTCGACGCCATATAGCGCTTAGCCAACGGAGCATCGACGCCTTTGAAGTGTTGACAGTCAACTGCGCCTCCTGATTTCAAAGAGCTCAATAAGCGGCTACTCCACGAAACGTTAGTGGGATGTTTATCACTTCCCGAATCGGTAATTTTCGATAGGTTTCTTTTCTCCGACGCCGCGAGATCAAACCCGGAAGCCGTCTGACCAGGCCCGGGGGGCCGATGTGTGTTTTTTCTTTCTCCTTTTCCCGATGCGCAGCGAAAAAGCGGAGAAATCTGATATGTGGAAGGGTTCTGCTCGGACAAGACAGGAATCTGCAGTCCCATCGACGGGTGCGCGCATCCGGTCACGTGCTGACTCGCCTCGCAGCTTTGGAAAGGGAACATTGTTCTGATCGTTTCCTGTTTTGATCGAATTGCCTTTATCGCGTCGTGATCAATGGCCGGAGAGAAAAGGTGTAATAATTACAATAGCGGTGTTAGCCCGATTTCTGTTTAACCTTGAAGCTAGGAATTGCGAAATCTAGTTGATATCCGTATCGTTCTTTATTATTAAAATGTTTCCGTACTTCATCATCCTCAAGCTAATTGCTGCAGGAGCCAGTAGAGTCGGAGCAACGACCGTCCGTCCGTCTACACCCCTTCACTCGGAAGATAATCGTCGTCGTCAAAAACGAGAGTTGGTAACCCCTGCCGGTTTCCGTCTGAACTGTCACGGTGCGTCATTCGCCCCCCCTTTCGCACCGAGGCTAGTTATTGCTGCCGCTGAAAATTCCCCGATTCCTCTCCACACCACGACGCACACCCACCCCTCACCTTTACACCACGTGAGTAACCGTTTTTTAAAAAAAACAGATATTCCCAACCCTCCCGCTGCCGCGTTCGCGTGAAAATCGCAGCTAGGGAGGAGACGGGGAGGCTACTCTGATTTGATGAAGGCCTAGAGGTACCCCCCCTCCCAAAACTATGCGGCCATCAACGGAAAAGGGAACGAAAAATAAAATAGAACTGTTTATAACAAGGTCTAATAACAGCAACAATAATAATAAAACTTGTGATATTTGTAGTAAAGGTTATAAAATATCATCGATTACTCTCGACAGCCAGAATAAATATTCAAACCATCCTTGTGGTCAGTTTTCATACATTTCCCGACGTCACGCCCAAAATATCTAACGATAGAAATTACCTCCCTTAGATGTCAAATGTATGTTTCTTACATAAGGAAAAGGAAAACAACAACAACAAAAAAAAAACTGTTGCGGTAGATAACTACGCATCCTTTAACATTTCTCTTTCTACGCTGATGGTGGAAAAGTGATTACAAACCGATTTAAGATTCCTGGACAGGCCCACGGCAGGGCGGCGGGTTGCAGGCTCTCTCTCTCTCCCATATAAATACCCATCAATGCAGATTCTAAACCGGTCTACGCCGCTACCTTTGTATTAACGGTTAATCTCCAGAAACGTATTCGATTCGGTTGCGATTCTATTATCAAGGAAATATTCGCTAATCAGACCCTGTAAGCGAATTGACCGATTTACAACCATATATCCTAGTATTTTGAAAATTTTTGTATCTGGACACACACAAAAAAAAAGGATAATCCATTGGGTAACATTCCCGAACTTAAACAGGGAAAACCACGTAATCTATGGCAGTAATCTTTCTTAAAGGAAATCGAAACCTGTACTGTATGGTGATAACGTGAGCCAACTGAGGTCTTCTTTAAGGGTAATAAAACGTTTTGGGAGCAGAGTATATATTGTCTCACTATTTCTGAACAGTCTGCGGTGCATTTATTTCAAAAGGACAGCAACTTACTGATATTTATTGTTGTTGTTGTTGTTTGAAATTAAGCTCTACTTTCAATTTTAGCATCAGCATCTGGGGAAAGAAAAAAAAAACAGTTGCGTTAAGAAAAACATTTTTTTAAAGAAAATAAACGCATATGAATAATAGAACCTGGGGAAGTAAACAAATGAAATAAATAAATAAACGTATAGATTTCATCCCTTTTAATGGAAATCAGCTTCAGTTCCAAGTCACCTTGCCACACCCGTAAATGCAAATATGTCATGTGGGTCGATCTGAATAAATAAATAACCTTTTGTATTTTTTTTAATGCATATAAAGCGACTAAATGATTCTGTTTAATAATGGCGTAGCAGAAATAGTCAGTAACACGCGCATTAACTGGAATATAGGCTCATATTCAGTCGTCACTTTTAAGGACAAACATCATCCTCTACATCAGATGTGACTCTCGCAAATTCAGAAAGAAAGGATGGAAAGACCGCGCGGGGGGGGGGGGCGGGGAAAGTGAATAATAAAAATGTATCTCTAGATTAAAAAATATGTATTTATATCAGTTGATTACAAGAAAGCAACAAAGTATCATAAATAAGTACCCTATCTACTGCTCAGAGGGGGGATATTTAGTCAGAATAAACAGACATGCACCGATCGGAACTCTACTCTGGCGAGAGTCAGGCGGGACCGAGCAGAGGCCTCCGTCGTATCGAGAAGGAATCGCCCGTTGTCCGGCTCTCTGTCGACTTCGGAGAAGATGCTAAATGGCCGGTCCCGTGTAAGGGCTGTCTCGGAGGTGAAGCCGATAAGGGAGCGGATAGTTTCCCATCCTCACTGCCCCGACAGGCTGACACGGTACTTGAATAGACCTCGCAGCTTTCCGTAATTAAATGGCACCAGACCACGTGGAAAACGCCGATTCAGACGCGGACGGGATGACCTCTCTGTTTAAGGGAGGTAGAGAAATGCAGTGATCTTGGCCGCGCGGCGCTCTAGGCTATCACCTCAGTACAAAGCCGGGTGCGTCTTTGGAATGGATCGCTCGCTTCTGCCGAGAATTTCTTTACCCTTTCTATCTTTTCCCCCCATCAGAATACCAACTGAACAGACCAGTGATCAGCCCCTCCCACAACCTGCTGCCTTTCGCCGCTTGAGAGTTAGAACCAACCGACTGCCAGGTAAACCGGAGCCTTGCGCTACCTGACTGAGATAATCTCTGTCACAGATATCACCGACGGCAAGGGTTCATCCTGTGAACCCCCCTGTTAAAATCCGCACATACACAAATACATATCACAGCGGTAACTTTTACTGGTCACTACTCCACACGAGGCCTACGGGGGGTCTTCTTTTCTCTACAAAGCTTTTTGTGGCGTCAGGGTTTTGTGCTAAGGAATAGATGGGCGCAGATAAGCGACCTGACACCGGTGGCAAATCGTGAGCGTGAGGGAGACAACATATTGCGGGTAAGAAGACACACAAAATGTCTTTATGGTAATCGCTTATTGTTCACCTGGAATACTTCGATAAATGTTGTTGTAGATGCGCTCTTTTGTTTTTCTTGATAATGGGTTTCAAACCGTCACTGCCTCTTTTTATATGCTACACTAATTTACACTTCAGCTGCTGTATACCGGTCTGTCTCCTCCCGTCTTAAAATGAGCTCCAACAGGTGCAAAAAAATAGGACTTCATGACAAAGAACCGCAGACTACCCTTCCTAGAGCGTTACCTTGTTGTTTTGTCTTTACACTTCTATGGCAGTTACTTTCTGAAACTGCACACACACACACACAAATTATAGTTGTCCTGAAATCCTTCATCATTTTTGAAGATGGTTCTTCCTGATATTATAATTAGCTTCTCGTTCATCCAGAATGTCCGCGCGGTAGTAAACGACGGCGATCGGATCTGATACATTGGCGAACTTAAGAAGAAAAAGAAGATATAGATATGCAGCAAATAAAGATTAAAAAAAGCATTCACTTCTCGTTAAGCGGATTCCCAGAATGTCATATTTAAAAAAGAAAAATTAATTAACTGGCATCTGAAAATTGGTGAAAGAACCGTTAGAATTGAAAAAGAAAAGAAAAGAAAAGATAAGCCGAAGCTGCTGTCTTTTGTGTAGTTTTGTTCGCCTGCTAATCATCTCAAAGTCAGTTCCAAGTGTTACGCGCGTGCCACCCACTCCCCCGACGGTTCCGACTTCCGTGAAGAAGCGAACTCAAGTGCCCGGAAAAAAAATCTTGCGTCACCGACTGACGTAGAGGAGAGAGCGAGAGAGATTGGAGAGAGAGATGGAGAGAGAGAGATGGAGAGAGGAGAGAGAGGAGATGGAAGAGAGAGAGGATGAAGAGAGAGAGTGAGATGGAGAGAGAGAAGGATGGATGAGAGAGATTGAGAGAGAGGGTATGAGAGAGAGTGAGATGGAGAGAGAGAGATGGATGAGAGAGAGAGATGAGAGAGAGAGAGATGAAGAGAGAGAGATGAGAGGATGGAGAGAGAGAGATGAAGAGAGAGAGTGAGAGAGAGAAATGGAGAGAGAGGAGAGATGAAGAGAGAGAGAGAGATGATGAGAGAGAGAGAGAGAGATATGAAGAGAGAGAGATATGAAGAGAGAGATAGATAGAGAGAGAGAGAGATATGAAGAGAGAGAGATATGAAGAGAGAGATAGAGAGAGATATGAAGAGAGAGAGGATATGAAGAGAGAGATAGAGAGAGAGAGAGAGATATGAGAGAGGAGAGATAGTAGAGAGAGAGAGAGAGGAGAGATATGAAAAGAGATAGATAGATATGAAGAGAGACGATATGACGAGAGCGAGAGATAGATATGAAGAGAGAGAGAGAGAGAGATCTGTGGCTGCTGACGACATTCCCCAGAAATACTGGTTAACCCATCAGCAGCCCCCCTCCCACCGCCTGGGGTCGGTCACGATCAGCAACCGGATAGAAAGCAAGCGAAGGGAGCAGAGCGGGTAGTTGTTGCTGGTGACTGGGTTGGTCGATTTATTAACTCGCACCAGCAATTGTCGGAAGCTTATTGGCGTTACAGCCGGCCGATTTTTGGGGGAGGGTAAACCGGAGGTGCCGGCGCCTGTAAGTAAGAGGAATCTACCCTTATATCAGCCACTAAACGAAGAAATGTAGAACTGACAAACCGGATAACGTTCCTGTTTTTTTTTGGACAGACTCTCCGTTTGACGAAGACCGGGTTTTGAGAGACCTGATTCCTCGATCAGTAAGAATTGTGAACTGCTAAATGGCGAAAGAGAACCGGCTGCTTAACTCGGCGTCAAGGATCTTGGAGAGAACTGACGGGAGCCGGTGCTGGACCCGTTTAGTGTGACGGGGGACTACAAGAAACGTGAGGTTGACTTCAGACGCCGAACATCTCTGATAGATGGATGAGCATCAAACTGCATACGGGAAGGGGGGGGGGGGTACTGTCACCTGCTGAATTGTGATAACCAGACTGTTTCATTGTCAATAAAAATGGCAGGTAAGGATCTGACTTCGGTTCGATGTTCTGACACGCATTCACCTGTGAAACGTGTAAAGTAGGGGTGACTTGGTGGCTGGCACGTGATCAAGGTTTTCTTGGCGTACCTTGGGATGGAAGTTCCAACACCGGGATCGAGGAACTGGACCGTTTTTGCCACATCTAACTGCCAAAAAAATACAGAGAGATAAAATCCGTTATCTCTGCACAGAATACTTAAAAAAAAACAACCAACAACAACAAACGACCAAAAGTTGATTATTTGGAGGAAGGTCGAGCAAAAACTTCAGTTTTTCGTATAATTTTCTAGTTAAATAATCTGGAGAGAACTTCGGTCTTCGGCGCAGGCACCTGGCGCTTCCGGCCACGGTGACGTCAAAGGGGGATAATAGCCTGGCAGAGCCGCTGGTGGACCACGGCCCGGAGGTGACCAGCGGGAACAGAAAGAAACCGGAAGCTGGAGTCTGAGAATACATAATAGAAGTTTGAAGCCGAAAGCCAGCGCGGGGATAGAGACAGGTGGACAGAAGTGGAATCCTTACGATTTTGTGTGGAATTTAATTAATTTTGGAAAAAGAAATATTTTTTTAAAGAGATGAAGAATTAACAACAAAAGAACACGAAAGATGGAACGTACGGAAGATGCGGATTTTAGATAAGAAAGAAATTTAAAAAAAAAACAAAACAAAATCAAAACAAAGGTACAATTCGATTCTTTTTTAAAACAAAAAAAAAAAAAATAATTACAAATTTTAGAAATCAGAGCCACGATCAGCTGGAAACCCTAACAGGGGAGGAGTATGATTGATACTCGGAGGTTCGAGAGGAAGTATTGTTTGTAAGGATTTACACCGAATTCTCGAAATCAGATCAAATCCAGTTTCTGCCAAGAAAGGCAAAAACGGAAGTCGAAAATCGATAGAGAGCCAGAAAAGTGACAAAACTTCACCCCCTTTGGAAATATTTCGTTCAGAGAAAGTCAAGCGTCGTGCGCTGTGTGACTCTAACCCGATTTGGTTCGGAAGTCAACAATGTGTTGAATAGCGGAAGGCAGGATTGAGGGAACTCCAGAGTTTTGGGGTTAAAAATGATTAAGGACACCGGCTTGTTCGGGTTCTTGCCTTTGTACGCGCGCCGATAAATTTATTACTAAATATTGGCTCGGGAGAATTGGAATTTACACTCTGCGCCTCCTACAGGAGAACAAAGACGACCAACACCGCGCAGACCCATACAAATTTTAATTAATTTATTAGAAGTAAAAAAAAAATTTACATTAAGTTACGGTTTTCTTAGGGGCTCAAGTCTTCAATTGGTAACCGCAGTCTTCCTTCAAATCATGGGTTGGGCCATTAAAGGTGAGGAATTCAGAAAATCTGGCAGGACCGAAATCTCTTACTCTCTTTCATCGAAGTATCGAACTGGCCCAGCGCCACCGGACGTCTACGATCCCCCATTTTATTGTATTAAGGCAGCCCTAATACCAAATAACCCTTTATGTACCTAAAAATAACGTCGTCGTCCCTAAGATGTGTTGGGTGGGTTTATTTCAGTTGGTATCTGGGACTCTCTGTCCCGTCCTGTACAATTTACCATTACCGCAATCTTTGGGTCTTCAGAATGTACCAGACAAATACTACAGGGGAAAGAAAGGTAACATGCGCACAGAGGGGGAGACCGACCCCACGTTTATCGCGAGAGAAGTCAGCCCAGACCAAACACCGGTGAAGTTGCCAACAAAGCGTTTTTTTCCCAAAAGACGGAGAGTCGTCTCTTTTCTTCTTCAGTTCCGGAAGCCCTGAAAGTCACATGACACCCCAACAGCTGGAGAACGTGTTCAATGTTGAAGCTGAAGATGGCGGCTGCGCAGGTTTGGCAAATGACTCTGCGATGACATCCTTTTTTTGTCGGTCTGTTCTATCTTCTGCCGATAAGCACCGGAACCTGTCGAATACTCTGCAAGTGCCACGCCCATCATTTGGAGTCCGATATACGTTAAATGGGCTGTCCTTTTCGCCTTTATAAGGCGACAGAAGACGATTCGGCACCAACCTCCAGAAAAAGGTTAGGAGAGTCGGTCCTTAAAGAAAGAAACATGGGCCTTTTCCATTTTTCTGATGGGTACCCAGGAAGAGCAGCCCCCCCAGCAATAAATAATTCGAAAAACGGCGGTATCCTAAGTACTCAGCTTTTAAAGTAAAGTAAATAAACGTCAAGAGTTCATGCTCACGAACTACCTCCGACATCTATTGGCCTGAAAGAAATCACGTGACATGTCCCCCCCCCACAAACCCTTGATTCTAAAACGCAGCATCTGAAGTTGTCTGGAAATAAGAAACTGATTGACAGAGTCGTGCACAAAGGCAGACTCAGAAACAATTCCTGCAGCTTTGTAGCATGGCCACAATGCCACTGACGGTGGATGTGGGCCGCCTAGGCACTAATGTTATACAGAAAAACGCATCGCTTCTGTTGATGGTGATATCCTGCTGGGAAAATGAGAACAGATTCTCCTGACACCTGTCGGGTTGGTACTGTAGGAATCAGACCGAATAGGAGAACATCAACGATTCACAGGTAACACAAGTGGAGTTAATACAGACTTGAGATAACCGTCCTTGTAGGCAGACAGAGTTCACAGCCAAGTGGAATGGAATAAATTCCAGGGATGCACCTAGCATCTATTGGATATCTTACACGTGCAAGGGAAGATCCCAGACGTTGAGCTTTTGCACCAATGATTTATTTATTGACCAATGTATCATAGTTTCTCTTATTTAACTTAGCTTTAGTTAAAGGTCTGTTAACAATGATGTAAGGGTAAGAAATTCTAATACCAGGTGAACTTTCGGAATGAAGAATGTGAAATGCTCGTAGAAACAGAGCTGAGTAAACGGTTTGTTTAGTACAGGAGAATGGGTGGGTACTACGGCCTCCAGACACTTAACCTTGACTTTATCAACCCCACAGAAAAGGGGAATAAAAAAGACCCCAAAGTTTTTATAATTTTGCACATGCAGATAAGAGAGGAAGCTATTAGCTTCTTGTTCCATGGTAAATTGTATGAACAGTTAGTGGAGATAAACGAGTGTTTCATATGCCAGCAATAATCCATCTTTTTTTCACTAAAGAACACAGCAACAAAAACAAAGGGAGATAATCCATTTTCTGCCATACTTCACACATTCTCTACTGACGACGACACATGAAATAGCATATAGTATTAGATTTCATTCAGTAAAAATTTGGGAAATAATAATAATAAAAAAATTAATATACCTGACAAATATTGAAATCATTTTACTGCAGCAAGTATAGGCAAAACAACGGTAGGGGGCGGTAACAGTAAAGCCTTTGTTATCCAGCCCAAGCTAAAGCAGGTGCTGGCTAATCAACAATACTCTAAAACTGAGCATCACCACCATCTGTGCATAGAGGGTTAACATCCAAGATGCCCAGTGACAAACTCCCAAACATGCTGGATGCCAGTTTCTAAAACGTAGAATTGTATTGAATCCTGGATAACGAAGACTTTCCTGTATTTATGTAGAATAATGAGGAAATATAAAAAAAAAAACAAACAAAAACAAAATTTCTGTCATGAAGACAGGGAGGAATTAATATGGCAGAACACAAACAGCTTTCTCGGTTTTGAGTTTTCAGTTGCTTGTGATACAAGTGTTTTAGCATTTTTGCATTACTGTTAAAACAGACAGACAAATTATTGTTTTAGTACCAAAGTAGACAGCAAATGGCATAAAGGGTGAGCAAGCTAAAAATATCATTAGGTATGCAAATGTGTCATAGATAAGTCTTTTAGTAATTCACTTGTCATCTATCTTCAGTATCCAGATAAATCATAATAATTTAACCAGTAAACAAGACTTCAGGATGCATTTTTAAAAAATGTATTAGACATGCATCTGAGCTCTATTTTTAAAGTAATGAGTCTGTACAACTCTGGAAACAGATCAGCTGACCTGGCAGATAGATCCACTGATTAGTGTTGATTCAATCACTTACAAAATATGTACACTAGCAGGAAATAAGTAATAAAAATAGTTTTTAATTATTTTATTGCTATAATATATGATAAACAAAAAAATTTTTTTAATAGGATATACATGATTCACTACAATCACACCTTCTGCATCTATAAATTAATCCAGAGCTCTCTTCTCAGTTACTAGTTTTTACATTAGGTCCATCATTCTTCTCAAAAAGTCTGGCAAACCTTAATTTTCTCTGCTCTCAGTTCACGCCAAGTGAGAATGATCACAATTCGTATTTCCCAAGAATGTCTCCATCTCTAAATAAGTAGTAATCCTGCAAGGAGAGGTACAGACAGATCTTGTTAACAGCTCCATGAAAAGAATCTGAAGTGTAACAGCTTTTCCTTTTTTTAATTGAAAAAAAGTATTAAATTCCTTTTCTATTAGGAGAAATGCAAAAACTTCAAACCTGTTTTTGTTTATTTTTAATTATGCCCACTGCAACAGCAAGAAACAAGCAGAAGAACCATACCAGAGCACAAAAGCATTTTAAAATCAAAATTAAAAAAGAACAAAGCACCAAATTTCACAGTTAACAAGTTTGCCCAAGGTCCTTTGCTGTAAGACATTCCAGCTCTGACAAGAAATGCTCATTCACCTGGAACTGGTTACTGCTGTAGGCAGCTCCCAGGCTTCTCTTCTTGTATCACTGTCCCCTCCCCTTATTTCAGTTTCGCTCTCTCAATGTGCTCCAACATAGCAGGGACTTGTTTCCATCACTAATCAGATCAGTAGCAGGTAACTAAGCAGTCAAGACAGACTGAAGGAGTCGTCTCTATCAGATAAGCGCTACAAATTTAGCAACCACAGTCATTAAGAAAGTCTAGATTATCAATGAAATCACGAGCACTGAAGACTTAGCAGCTTCTCTCTCTCTCTCTCTCTCTTCTTGTGTATGCAAAACAGACCAGGAAAAGGGAACAAACCCCGTAAGGTTTGTGCAAGTTTAAAATAGAATTCTGCATTCTTATTTTGGCTTAAACTCCCAACACCTTCCTAACAGAGCCAGAAAAGCGCAAGCACTCATTACACGCCTTACCTCGTTCTCTAATGTGATTTTAGTCCCGCCATATTCTGGCAGCAGCACTTTGTCCCCACTCTTCACAGATGCTGGTACAAGTTCCCCATTCTAGAATACATCAAAGAATAATAAAACAAAAAGTAGTATAAACTCTGAATGAGCTCAAGCAAAAATGCGGATTATCCACTTACATACAACTTAAAGGAAGACCCTAATGTGCAGATTAAACTAAACCATAGTTAAAGGAAACCACAAGTAATGCATTGTCCTGAATGGGTCTTAAACTACATTTTACCAGTGTCGAATAAATAAATGGAACTTCTAAAAAATATGACAAAATTAATCCTCTCAATGGCAAGATATCTCAAAGTAATGTCTTTGGTCTTTCATTAGGAGCTCTCTTGCATTAGTTTTCTGAAAATGTAAGTTTAATTCTCCAAATTGAAAACCATCCCCTGTCCATCTACCCGAAAGGAGACAAGACTGTTAGAACAAATTTCAGTCTGGCAGTCCTGAGAGACAAGAATCTGAACTATGGGCCATTAAGAATGATAAATAACACCCTTTTCTTGATGCACCAAATAAAAATTCTCCTTGTAGTTCTTAATTTTTTTTTTTTTTAACTGTTCTCAACTAAACATAAAACAGCAAATCTTTTAACTTACATCTGTTCTGGCCCCAGGTCCCACAGCTACAACCTTGGCTTCTAGAACTTTTCCTTGGGCTTTATCTGGGATCATGATCCCTCCCTTTGTCTTCACCTCAGGAGCAAATCTCTCTACCAGTACTCGGTCAAAGAGAGGAATGAAACGTTTAAATGCTTGAGCCTTTAAAATAAACAGACATGATTTTCTCAGATTTGTTAAAGTGGGAGATAAAATTTGGATAGCGTTTCTATGTTAATGTCCCCCATAAACCCCACTTTTTTTGCTGCTTTCCCAATTTGAATTTTAAGAATATGTCCCTCACCCCTTAACATGTCAATCATCAATTCCTCTTAATCAACGATAGACAACTCATTCATGAATTTTTCAATAAGCAACTTGTATTGTGTGGTTGGATCACTGACAACCAAAAGACTCGTTGACTCCAAAGATACCAAAATGAGCAACATCATTAAGCGACCGACAGTTTTTTTTCCCCACCCCCCATAAAAGATTAGATTTTCTTGTTTCATTCAGTAATGTCCCTTCAACATCCTTTATTTTCCCCCAACTCTGATGGCCGTAGATGTTGCAAGTTTTCAAATAAAGATAAACATTACAATTATTGGAAGAGGAAGTTTTACAGATTACAGGTTTTTTTTGCTGCTTAGTATTATGTTCACAATATCAAATTGTTAATTCTAAAGCCAATTCTACTCCCGGATTTAAAAATAGTAGTAAAATAATACAATGGCAGCTCTTCCTTTCAGATTGGTTTTGCACTGGAAATTCAGAAGAAACGAGACAAAAATCAATCCACGTTTTGATTATATATATTTTTTTATAACCAAAATGTTCTCATGTCAGACAGAGAGAGAGAGAGATGACGTTAGTACAGAGAGAGAGAGATGACGTTAGTACAGGTTAGTACAGAGAGAGGAGAGAAGAGAGAGAGAGAGAGATGACGTTAGTACAGAGAGAGAGAGAGAGAGAGAGAAGAGATAGATGACTTAGTAAGAGAGAGAGAGAGGACGTTAGTACAGAGAGAGAGAGATTGACGTTAGTACAGAGAGAGAGAGATGACGGTTAGTACAGAGAGAGAGAGATGATGGGTAAGACAGAGAGAGAGAGGAGAGATGATGAGTTGTACAGAAGAGAGAGAGAGAGAGAGAGATGATGTTAGTACAGAGAGAGAGAGAGAGATGATGTTAGACAGAGAGAGAGAGAGATGAAGTTTAGTACAGAGAGAGGAGAGAGAGAAGAGATGATGTTAGTACAGAGAGAGAGAGAAGAGATGATGTGTAGGGAGAGAGAGAGAGAGAGAGAGAGAGAGAGGATGTTAGTACAGAGAGAGAGAGAGAGGAGAGAATGATGTTATTCAGAGAGAGAGGAGAGAATGAGTGTGTACCAGAAGAGAGAGACGAGAGAGAGAGATGATGTTCGTACGCAGCAGAGAGAGAGAGAGAGAGAGAGAGAATGATGTTAGTACAGAGAGAGATTTTTTAAATTCTATTTAAACTAATAAACCCGTTAAGAACAGATTTATGAACTATTTTTTTTTAAAACAAAAATTATCAGACTAAAACCAGTCATTATCAGAAACTCTTGAAGTAGCATCGGGCATCCAGGGGCATCTTTTAGCTCTCTTGGAGAAGGAAAGCAGCAGCACAGACATAAACCTTCCGGCCTGACAAGTAATGCACAGCTTCAAGAATCAGACTAAGTATAACCTATAGGTAAATAAGAGTTCCTTTCCATGTGCAACCGGGTTTTATTTAGACGGCTGGAACTGTATCGTTTGATGGAGTAGACAAACCCGTGCTAGTGATGGTACAGGAGGAGGCGTTTCTCCGCGAGTAATCTCCCCCTTTCATCAGGTCCTTCTGTTAAAGTAGCCATGGAAGACTTTCCAAAAGTTCGTTTATTAAATTAAAAAAAAAAAAAATTAAATTATTCAAGTTTCTTTTGTTGTCAGCTCACCGGTACTACTATTATTATTATTATTATATCATCATCGATCAAGTCAGGGGCTGGTAACTCTGCACAACCACAGGATGGGGAAGAGAGTGAGAGAAGGTTCTAGAAACTAGCATGGTATCGTTAAGTACACGCGGGTAACGGCCGTAAAGGGAGGGGCGGTCAACATTTTGGGTACCTATGTTATATATGATTAACGGGCCGAGAAAATGCATCCCGAAACGATTGGGTTCCCATATAAGTTATCACGGAATTCACACGTAAAAAAAAAGGTAAGGACAGGAAAATCCCGTCAGCCAACAATGACCGGTCCCTTCCACACGTGTTTCACCCCCCCCCCCTAAAAGCGGTAGAAGAAGAAGAAGAAGATACAGGAACCCAACTCCATTAGTTCACATTCTGGATGTTTATCCGGGAACATCGGAGAGAAGCCCGGCCCCCCCGATCCGCCAACTCACCATCTGCTTCCCTTCCTCAGACCTGACGAACGGGCACAAGCGAGCGAACACCTGACCTGCCGACTCTACCCACGATGGAGAAGAGCTTCAATTCCCCCACGTGACTCCCGACTCACTCCGCATGCGTCATGACCTTTCGGGTTAGGAGAATTGCCCACTTTCTCCCGTAAGCTTCAGGCGCGAGAGAGAGAGGAGGAAGACGGTTTTCCACCGAAGTCCGCCATCTGCTCACGAGGTGAACACGCGCGCGCTGCCGGATTCCAGGATAAATCTCCGTGATCTCGGTTTCCATCCGAGCGAAGGGGGACGGACGGACGGACGGACGTTTCCGGGGGGGGGAGGAGAAGCTGCTGGAGGCCCGTAACAAGCATGTCTAATCACAGAACTGCGGGTCGACGTCTCAGTTACCGTCGTGGTTTCGTGATACAAGTTACGCGCACCAAACCGAAAACTCCCCGGTTAACCCCCCAAAACCGTCCGTTCCTCGTTTATTCACTGCTATTTATTATTATTATTATTTTAAATTACAGAGCTCATACCTTATCCACGTTCCGCCCCCCCTCTTTTTTTTTTTTTTTTTTAAAAACGAATTCAGCCTCGTTTTGAGATTCAGTCATTTTAGACTTCGAGACGGTGTTCGGAGGAACGGGTTCGTAGCATCTTCGTTTCGTATAATTAAGGCCTCGCTGGGCCTTCGCGTCCGCTTTCCCGAAATCACCATTATTATTTATTATTTAGGAATCAGGCTGCGCCGCTCCAGGTTCCCAGGCGCGACGAGAAGACGTGCGCGGCCTCGAGGAATAGCCGAGGATCCGGTGCACGTGAACTCTGGCCGACCACATGGCGGAACCATGCCGCCCTCTCTCCCTCCCTCCCTGGTCAGACAGGACCGGGCATCCTTGTGCTGCTCCCTTCTCTGGTTAGTCGGCGAGAGGCTTCTCATTTAACCGGCCTTCTCCTTCGGGCCCATTTCGCCCAGCGTGGGTGGGCTGGTGGGCTGTAGCGAGGTTCTAGAAGGGGGAGGGAGAGTTCATTAATTCGGGTGGAGTTGCTTCGTCGCGCTGACTCCCCGAGGAGGAGGAGGAGGACAGGGCGCTAAGTAGTTAGATCCTACGTCGTTGCCATTACTACTGCTTCTGTTACTAAGACTTCCCCCTCTCTTTTAAGGGGGTGGGGGGAATATGGTGGAACATTATATAATCCTCCCAATTCGCTAATTTACTTCATCACGCACGTTATCACCACGTGCGTTCGGCTTCTTTCAGTTGAATCTACGTCCCCATCGCGACAGCTGGCTTTGCCAACATGGAATTAAATTATATTTCGGTTGGATGGATGGATGGATGGAGAGAGATAGATAGATAGATACGTTAACACGCCTTATTTGTTAAGTGTGAGACTCGGACAGTCGTCGTCCCGTCTCCTGTGGTGTAGCCTAAGTCCCCGAAAATTAAAAGGCAGATATGATAAATTCCTGCCTCTATGTTAATAAACACACACACACACACACACATACACACACACACACACAATATTTATCTATATATATATATATAAAAAATAAAAAAAAAAAAAGGTTGCGCCCCTACCATCCTCTTCTAATTTTAAAGGCATTAAAGCACAGAAGAGAGTTGGGGGGGGCACCTTCTACCTTGCTAGGTAATAATGCGGAAGGGCCGCAGTCGCTTAAACTAAACCGTAGCCCCCATGTGTGTGTGTGTGTGCAACGATCCATTTGACCTTGAAATCACCCTTACTAGAGAATAGGGAAATAAAGGCGTATTGTTAGGTCACCCCCCAAGAAACAAAAAGCTATTGCGATTCATTTCTTATATTTCATTAACCCGAGTTTATTATATATAAAAATCCGATCGGAATAATGTCAGATCCACATAAAAACACATGGGAGGTTCTGCTTTACTGTGTCATCTTACATGCTCTATATTTAAGAAGACGACTTGAAGAAATCCTATCATTTTATTATTCCAGAAGAAGGATGTACCGTTTACCAAGCCTTTTACGACACACCCTGGTGCAAAAGCTGACCCCTTCTTTGGCCAGGGCTTATGCCAAAGACTTAAAATTTGGGGTTGATGCCAGAGCATTGATGTTACAAGGTGTTGACCTACTGACTGATGCTGTGGCTATTACTATGGGGCCAAAGGTGAGTAGGGATAAATGAAGGGCAGAGAGAGTAGAATTTAAACATATTTTAAAATTTTGCAGTGTGGAGATTTAATGAAACAGCCAGACCAGAAATTCTGGCTGCTGCTGCTGCTGCTGATGAACAGTATGCAGTTGAGACTGCTGAATCCAGGTTTGCAGCCATTTAAAGGTATGACCGTCCTATGAGAATGATGACATGACACCCTCTTGAAATTATTAATATTAGAAAAGTTTTTGTTGATCATTTCTTATGAATATAATTACATTACTTTATTTTCGTTTAAACAACTGTTTTATTTACATACTTGTCAGTTTTGTACATTGTATAGAAAAATTAATGGAAAATATGTATTTGTAGGGGTTGAAATAAGTTTGATTGCTTATACTGCAATCTCAGAATCTCTCATGGATGCTTCTGAACCTTAACAACCAGTTAGGTAAATCTAAATAGTTTTTTTGGCAGAAAACTAATGTCAAGGATTGGTTTACATTTTTGTCATCTCCATCAGTGCTGTACTGAGCTGGGAAAGTTTACAGCTGCAGTTGAATTTTGCTTGTTTTGCTGTCAGCTCTGAATTTTTGTGACTGTTGTTTGTAAGGGTGAAACTGTTAAGGAAATCAATTCTACAACAATTTTTTACAATGTATGCCCTTTTCTTTCTTTCATTAGGGCAGAAATGTAATTTTAGAACAAAGCTGGGGAAGCCCAAAAATCACAAAGGATGGAGTAACTGTAGCCAAGGCAATTGAACTGAAAGATAAATTCATGAATGTTGGGGCAAAGTTGGTGCAGGATGTGGCAAACAACACAAATGAGGAAGCTGGCGATGGAACCACAACAGCGACAGTCTTGGCCAGGGCCATTGCAAAAGAGGGTTTTGAAAAAATTAGCAAAGGGGCCAATCCCATTGAGATTCGAAAAGGTATACATACATACTATTTGCTTTTTGCTATAAGTGTCTTTTTATTGTATTGTCTCTCACTTCCTTGCTATTAGAGCATGTGGCACTAGTGTGCTAATAAACAATGTGGCTTGTCTCATTGCTGGTTCTTCCAGACAGGCAGTCTGTAATATTCACATTGAGATTGATGAAACTATGAATGGTACAATCCTTTCCTGGCCAAAATAGAAGGACTTGTGCTTCACTCTTGCACTTTAAGAAACAAACAAACAAACAAAACTGTACCCTTAACTTTCAGGTGTGATGATGGCTGTGGAAATTGTTGTTGAACACTTGAAAAGGATGTCGAAGCCGGTGACAACTCCTGAAGAAATAGCACAGGTCAGTGATCATTTGTGGTCTTTATTGACTCCAGCCATCCTACCTCAGCTGAACTGCTTTTCTATCTGTTAACTCTTAGTGGCATTGTTTTTTTAACATGTAGCTTAGTCTTTCCTTTAAAGTTGTGAAAGAATTTGTTCTCGTAGTTTATGCTGGATTGTGGGATTGCTCTAGCGTCTTGCCCCTCATTTGCTGCCCTGACGCTTTGAAGTTAGATTTCCAACCTACTCAGAAGTTCACTCAGTCTAACATTATTTAGCATTATCTTTAGGAGGAGGAAAAAAGGAAAATCAACCCCAAGGTTTATAAACAAATCTTAAGGAAAGGGAAAGTTAGGTGCTGGTGTTTTTAGTTGAGAAGTTGTTGAACCATTTGTTTATAATGTTGCACAATTTTAATATATATTTTTAATTATCCAGGTTGCATCGCTATCTGCAAATGGAGATAAAGACATAGGGGACATAATTTCAGATGCAATGAAGAAAGTTGGCAGGGATGGAGTTATAACAGTAAAAGTTAGTTTCCACCTTAAACCATTTTGTTTGCCACTCAACATTTTTCTGGTTAATTCAGTAGATGATAAAGAAATTGAACTTTTCTTTTTACACATCAGAAAATTAAGAATTTTTATTTCAAGCATTTCTGCGTAAATACTATTCTTATATTAAATTGCTGTTACAACATTTGCCTTGAAGTTTTAGTCTGGAAGAATGAACAGAATTTTGTTGAAGTTTTTTCAGGCTGTGAAATTGTTTAATACAAAATCTGCTGTGGTGGCTGTGCTCGTCTAGAGTACAGCTCCTCTGAGTAAGCTATCTATGACTTGTTGGATACAAGGAGGAAGGAACACTTAGACAGGGCTTCCCATCCACTCCTGTCCTGTCCCCACTGAGGAAGGAAATCTCTGTCGGTTTGATTTTTTTTTTTTTTTTGAAACTATTTACAACTATCAACACCCACTGTTTGTAAATGTTTTTCAATTATTTACTTTTTGAGTGGTTACGGCCCAATTAATTTGTGGTATATACCCTCAGCTACACTCAAGATGTCTGTCAGATCATAATTATTAAAACCTTGGTGTGTCTCTGAACCATTGCTGAGCATTCTAATAACCCAGTATCCTTTCTGCTACTGTTCAAGTTCAAAATGTGGGCAAAACTGGCTTTATATAATAGTACTGACATTTGTGCATAATTCAGCTTCCAACATCTTCATAGGGGGGGGGGAGATGGCTGATTCTGAATGATAGAAGGGAGATAAGTTTCTTGATTTGAATTTCTGCAAGAGACCATTCCTAGGATTGATCGGAAAATCCAATGTAATGTGTTGGTGAATTTTAAAAAAAATAAAGTTGTCATACTTTTTAGGGCTATATCTTTTGGAGCCCTGAAACTCTCAGTTAATGGAACCCCTAAACTGTAACAGAGTTGAAGCTTAGCTTTAAGGTGAGAAAAATTCACCGATAAAGAACCTTTGTATTGCCAGAATGTAAACAGCCAAGTGATGTTCAGTACTTTTATGTCACTGGCAGGTAATTGGCTAATGATGCATCGTCAATGGTTGGGACTTAATTCGCCTCAGAGACCTTCTCAATGTTCAGAAGTGGTGCTCAATCTCCAGGCTTCTGTTCATAAGCAAGAATTCCACAGAAGCATTTGTGATGCATTACATTACTGCCGGCCTCTGGTTACGGAGCATCATCGTTAATTCAGCATGTGGAATCCTTCAGTGCTGAATTTTTTTCTGATGCACAATCACTTTCCAGGACAGCTGGTGGATAGGTTATAGCTTCAAACTTTGCAACAGATTTTGGAGGAGAAATATTATTCCTGGAAGCCAGAAATTTATTTCTGTACACGGAATATCATCACAGGCAGGAAAATGAATAGGTCTGAAGAGCTTGGCCCTCTTTTCCTCTGGCTACAGATGAGTATATGAAACTTTGTCCAAATCTTATTCAGTTGCTCAGAATCTTAGCAATAAAAATGTATTTACAAATGAAAATTAAATAGTAAAAACAGGTGAATAATTGTTCATTTATGAGAACTTGTGATATATTGCAACATTCTGACATTATTTTTGATGGAATAATGAGAAGAAAAAGATACAGATAAATAAACTAAAAAAACCAGTAATTATTGTTGCATCGAGTATGTGCAGAATGTGAGGTGATACATCAGCCATTTCATTTACAAAACAGATATATAACTTTGTTTGATTATGGAATGCAGGTGTGTTTTGCATATTCCAAAGCAAGCAGCCAGTATAACATCAAAGTCTGATTTTCGTGATACCAAAAGCATCTACAATATTTTTTTTGCCTATTTATTCTTAGTCATGTGTTGACTGATCTGGATTGCTGATTCGGGTACCTTGAAATATTAACAAGTTAAATGATCCAGTTTCTATCCAGGTACTGTGCAGTATAAGGGATGGTTATTGAGAGTGTAGTGTGATTGATCACAAAGCTTCTGCGTAGGAAAGGTCGACATTGGTTTTACTGTAGCTGGAGTTGATATAACTGTAGCAGGCCTTTGTAAGTGGCACTACAATAGTCAGTCATGGGTGTCAGAACCTATATTGTGGTTGGTTGGTTATCTTGATTGAATATTGGGGCTGGTCAGTTTTCAGTTTGCTATTTAGCTGAGGAATTAGGAGTTAACTGTAGCAGGCTGACTGCTGACACTGTCTATTTTCAGATTATTGCCTAGGCATAAATATTTTAAAGGTAGAGATGACTTCAAAAATGTGGTATGGAATTATTTTTGTGATTCGGAAAGATTCCATCAAAGCTAAATGCATCAAAGAATAGGGGATGATTGCTGCTGACTTAAGCCTTAAGCAGTTATATAAGGTTGTTACAAAAGTTTTGTCGGGTTTTTTTTACTGCAACAATAAGGCTTCATGTCGTTGCTGAACGTGAAGTTTATTAATCAAAGTGAGTTCCATTACAATCGATACATTTGTGCGAACCAGTTACAAGTGCATTTGTACTGTTTTGAAAAAATCTGGATTTCTGGAATCTATAAACTGTTGGAAGGCAGTTTCAATTGCTGCTTGGTTGGATAAGCATTTTATACAGAGGAAGCTCTCAAGGTGTTTGAAAAGGTGGTGGTCTGTGGGAGAAAGGTCTGGTGAATAGGCTGGGTGAGGGAGAACTTTGTACTCCAATGTGTTTAGTTCTGAAAAGTCACTCTTTCAACATGAGGACAAGCATTGCCATGGAGCAGGATTGGGCCTCTTCGATACGCCGATGCCAGCTGTCGTATGGAGAGTTTCTGATGAACGATGTTTAATTCACGACAGTACCTTTCAGTTGTGATGGCTTCTCCAGGTTGCAAGAAGTTATAGTGGATGATGCCAGTTACAGCCCACCAGACAGTGACCATGACCTTTGGATGGAGGCTGGGCTTTGGAATGTGGTTAGGTGCCTTGTCTCTGCCGATCCACTGTGCTGATTGTTTGTGATTGTCAATGTAAAAGGATCCAGTTTTCATCATGTAACGATTCAGTCAAGAAATAGATCTCTCTTGTTTCTTATGACAAGCGAAGAGCAGATCTCCAATCGATGATTTTGTTGTCTATTCAACTCGTGAGGCACCCACTTGTCAAGCTCTTTCACCAGGCCAATTGCATCAAGATGCTGGGAAACAGCTGCAGTACTTATGTCAAGCTCTCCAGCAATTTCTAGCACTGTTTTTATTGGATCGGCTTCAACTGAGGCTTTCAGATGGTCATCATCACAGCTGTAAAGATGCCTACTACATTCCTTATCTTCGAGGCTCATTTGCTGTGTCACCCCATGTTTGCTTACTCGCTACAAAATGATATATAACTTATCTACATACACCTTCACAAGCATGCAAAAAATGAACCCTAAATTAACATTATATAAACCGACAAAACGTTTGTAACGACCTAATAGCAGAGCATTTATGTTCAGTCAAAAAAAAAGTAGAAGATACTACAAACTGAAAGTACGAGTATGGTGTTGATGACAGACATTTTGACCGCTAGTACTGCTGGAACATTTTCTTAGTAGGAGCAGTCATTGGCTAACACCTGATTTTGAAAGGCATAGAGCCTGCCCATGTGTAGTACCATTTCTAGAATCGTACACAAGACCACTTTGGTAAGCAAATTTTGGTTAGTTTTGGTTTGAAAATGGACTTTATCCAGTGATATTTCAACTATTTGATCCACAGAGGTTGCTGCTGACAGTGATGGCAATCCAGCAACCATCTTGTTTTATACTCATCTATGCATTAGTAATGATATATTTAGCTAATGAGCACTAAAGGATATTTTTTGTATTAATCAAAAGATGGACACTTCTACCACTTGTTGGTGCAATCCATATTACATTTTAGGACATTTTGAATGAAGATGCTCAACTAATCACGTCACTCATAATATTCCAAATCAGACTGTGTCGTTTGGATCTAACTTGCTCGCCTTTAAAAGCTCTCCGAAGACATTACAGACTCTCTCTACACAATGCTGCTACCACCACATCTGAAGTAATCCTGACAACTGTGAATCGGCTGAAAGTATCTGTGCAAAGGCCTTTATGTAAGAATTTTGGAAAATAAGGAACCTTGTATTTCCTCATTGGTTGATTGTCAGAATGGGGAAACATGTCAAAGCCCCAGCCAGGACTTTCACACAGATTTTGATGATCCAGACTTAACACTAACTGTAGGTCCTCTACAAGTAAAATAGAAAGACAACCACTACTGCTATAGAGAAAAAGATTTGATGGATATCTTAACTTTATTTTATTACCTAAGCCTTGACTGACAAAAATTTATGTACACTATCTTCCATAGACTGAACACCAGTGGACATGAATCAACTGGAAAGCGTACTAAGTTATACCTGTCAGTCTTCCATAATCATTTTCAGTTTTGAGTCTGTAGAACAACAGCAGCAACATGTTTAATGTTTTGGCTTATCGATTCACTTTGTTGTGTAGTAATTGTGATTTGTACAAAATTTTCAGTTTTTCAAAAAAATGAATACGTGTGCTTAATTAAAAATTTTTTTAGAACAGTACTACTTTGTTTTGGCCTCTATCTGGTTATGTGCGTTTGCGTTGAGTCTCTGATGTACCCCATAATCATTTGCGCTGATTGGCGTGTGTGTGTGTGTACCACCTCTTGAACTTTAAGTTAGATTGATGCTCTTGAGAGGAGCAATATTCCAGTTCTTTTTGAACAAAAAATAAGTTTTCCATTTACTGTTATGAAACCTGATAATAAGCTGATTGATTAATTAGCTCATCCCTAATTGTGATGTGCATTGTTAGCAATGTCATGAGTTTTCTTTTATGATAAAAACTTGGCCATTGCGTCTGAAGCCAAATCCTGTCTATTGACAATTGGAGCCAGGATATTTTTTTCTGTGGCAAATAAATTTTGGCCTGTAGCAGTATTGTGATGTCATTGTATTGGATCAACAATCTCTCTTAAAATCAGTTCCAGTCTACTTTGTCAACCAGGATGCCAGTGACCTTGGAACAGGTTATCCTATATTGTGGCTTCTCAAATGCATTATTCCTCTTAATGTCAGATAACCTCAGCATTGGAAGAATTGCAGCAAATATGCTAAATACCTAAGCTTTTATTTTGTTCAAAACATGAAACATTTGCATTTGGAAATGTAAAACTCAATTTACCATTTATTATTATTATTTTTTTTAGATATACTGAATGGTTTAAATCAGACTGCATTTCATCATTGTGTGTGTACTTCAGTATCGTCTGCTTATTTGATGTGATGCCCAGATACAGCACCAAGTGCTCCTACATTTTCTATTGTTGCTAGCAGGAGAGCAAGCTTTTTGTTGTTACTGCTGATCTGAGGCAATCCCCTTCCCATTACATTTTAAAATCTGTGTTTTTCAGTACCTTGCCAAAAGGTAGGTAATTTAGCTTGCTCTTACTAAACAAAAAACTGTTATTCATCTGGTTTTCATTGCAGGATGGTAAAACATTAAAGGATGAACTGGAAACAATCGAAGGAATGAAATTTGACAGAGGCTACATTTCTCCATATTTTATCAACACGTCTAAAGGTGAGTTGCTCCTTATTTTATCTCATGCTGCTCAGGTGAGAACGTGGTATCTTACATGCATATGTGTTGTTTTCTAGCAGTGATGAGATTTTTTTAAAAAAATATTTCAGGTGCCAAATGCGAATTCCAAGATGCCTTTGTTTTGATCAGTGAGAAGAAAATTTCCAACATCCAGGCCATAATTCCAGCATTAGAAATAGCAAATGCTCAGCGCAAGCCGTTGCTGATAGTAGCTGAAGATGTTGATGGGGAAGCACTGACTACGTTGGTTTTAAACAGGTGAGTACAGGACTGTATGGTAGGTGTGATTTTAAAACATGACAACAGGTAGGTCATTTTAAGCCGAGCTTACCTAGGATTAACTCAGTTGTCCCACCCTCCTCCCACCACCACTGCCAGCGGGGCTCTTATTTTGTAGGATTGACAGCAGTAAACTTGAATGATGAATGACATGCTTTTGTTATGGTTACCAAAGCATGTTTAGTTTGGAAGACCATACTTACTTTGACCAGGAACCATTGTGAATCAGCTTTATGCATGAAACCCAGCAGACAACAGATGAATCATCAATTTGTCTGGGAATTCTAAAGTTTTCTTTTGTATAAAAACTTTATATTTATTTTTGGGCAAGTTGTGCTTTCTTTTAAGTCATGCATGCATTATAGTATAGAATGACATACTGTAAGCTAAACATAACCATCCCTGGCACTATCAAGATTGTTCTTTTAAGTTTTCCAAGTCACCTTACCTATCTTTTAACCCTGCTTTTCTACATGGTGGTTTGGGTATTTCTGTGGTCTGTATTAGAAACAGCTGGGCAATCTACTCTTTACATTGCAGGATAAAAGTGGGGCTTCAAGTGTGTGCAGTCAAGGCTCCTGGCTTTGGAGATAATAGGAAGAACACCTTACAAGACATGGCCATTGCAACAGGAGCTGTGGTATGTGTTTATTTTGGTGTCTAAAGGAGGAGGAAAAAAACAGTCTTGATGATTTCAGGCATTAAATATATACATCAGAAATTCTGCATTTCTTCATCTTCAGCATCTTAAAGGTGGGGTGGTGAATGAGAAGGGATGAGTAAACCAGACAGTACAGGTATTATTGATTATCAGAGTTTTACCTTTGTCTTATAGAATGACAAAGGTTTTTTGATGAATGCTGGAAGTGTGAATATTAAAGGGGGAAAAAATTCTTTTTTGTTGTCAATTGTGGTTAGTGGGGTGTGATTTTATTAATTTATTTTGCCCTCTAAACTGCAAATATAAATAGGGGAGGGGTGGGAAATTGAGGAATAGATACTTGTGGAGAAATGTATTAAAGACTAGAAACCCAGTTTTGTAGCTATTGTGATCAGATCAAAGCCTTTGCCTGTTTACAGATGGTGCAAAAATAAACTGGAAAATGGGCTCAGCTACAGTTAGAGCTGCAGAGATTTGCCAGTTTTGTTTGTGGAAAGAAGAAAGCGGGGATGTGTCGGGACAATGGAAAGGAAGGATGGTATTAGACAGTTGCAGGGAAAAGGTATCTGAAGGGACCATTGGCAGTAGGCTAACTTTTCTAAGCAAGTTCTGGCTACAACTGCAGTTACTTAAAAAGAACTCTAATAAAACTGGTCTCCAAGAGTATTCTTTATCATGGTATTTCTCGTTGCTTTATATTGACGACAAAGGGATTTATAACAGAAGCAACACAGCCTCTCTCTCTCTCTCTCCAGGTTCTGGTCAGGTTTTTTACAAGTCTAAAATGAAATTACAGTAAACAATCAAAATGAGAAAACAGAGCATTTCAGCTGCAACTAAAGCAAATAGAACATAACCAAAGGGCCATACATTGGATATTGACTATTTGACAAACCTCCGATATTGCTATTCTTGTGCTTGCTTATTAGTTAATTGGTATGGGTTTTAACTGGGCGCTTGAATATCCTCTTACAATAGAAGGGTTCTGTCCTCAAGGGAGCAATTCCATTTCCTGCTATCAGAAGTACTGATTCTATGGGTGTGCAGGGATGTTAATGCTTGTTACTAGTAACCACAGAACAATATTGTCGGGTACATCTACAGTAGATAGTGGTGGTTTTAGAAGAGAAGTTTGAATATACTGCACAGGTGTGGAGGTCTATGATGAACTTTGAAATAACGTTTAATAGAATGTTTTGTAGTCCTTAAGTATTTAAAAATTCTATATTTAAGTTTGAATTTTAGATATATTCTCAAAATAAATAGGGATTAAGTGTTGGACAGGGGTCCTGATCAAGATTACCAAAACCAGCTGGCCATTGACGAGTCATTTTGTTTATGCAATAAATGATATCTGTAGAAGGATGCTGTCCACATTATCACACTTTCTAGCTATTTATATCATTTTGTTGATGGAATCTGACACTGAATTCTTTCCCTGTGGTAATGTCTGGGGTCTCGAGTGTGGTCAGATGACAAAGAGTTGGTGATGTTGATTGGAGCTAATCACTCGATTATCTGCAGTCGTCATCCCCCCTCCCTGATGATATGGAGCCAGTAGATTTCTTCCACATGGCTAAAGAGACTAACTGCTACACCATGTGGACCAGGCAGGCAAAGCTGACACCGCTAGGGAGAAGATGAGAGCATTTGTAGCAGTAAATATAACCAGTTCATTGAGAATTATTGGAATGAGAACAACAGACTTAAGTGTCAGAATTAATTACTTAGAAACTGAATCAGTATTGGCATATGTGGCAACAGTTCATGGTTTTCTACATTATAAATTAAATTTTTCCTTTCATTTTTTATTTGGATTACTGAACTGTGCTAAGTCATTTCACTTCGTTAATGTTTTAAAATAATTCTAATCAGGTAGTTGCATTTTTGAGTAGCCACCCTGGAAATTGATTGAACATTTTTTTTAATGGGGGGAAAGTTAAAACTGAAATACGCCATCTTTCCCAGTGATCTCTCAATTTAAAAATAACTGCATGGCCAAATATTTTTTTCTTTTAAGATAAAGTGGAAAACCAATCAACGGGAAGCATTCTAATAATTAAATGTATAATAAAGTGAATTTGTGCTATAAGAAGAAACAGTTACATGGCAGGTAAAAATATGACAAAAGACACTGATGTGAACTTGTCTCTTGTTATTAAACCAATAGTTTTTCTGGTCACCTGCCTATTGTTCTTGGTTGTGAATTTTTTTTCTTTTTTACTCATGTGAAAGTATCATCAGTTATCAACTGATGAAAATGACATTAAACTTTAAAAACTCACTCTTGGGTGCATGTCAAAGAGTGAAAGTGCTGGAGGGGGTGTTTTGAATCTTTCTATAAACAAGAAAGTAAAATTTTGAGAACTTCATTTTTAAAATATCTTTGGAAAACGGCTTTTAGCTTTCTGCTCCGTCAAGGAATAAGTAGGTGGCAAATATTTCTGGAGAATTTTCTTTTTCTTCCTCGACAGGTGTTTGGGGATGAAGGCAATATGTTCAAGATGGAAGATGTGCAAGTTCAGGATCTTGGTCAAGTTGCTGAGGTTATTGTCACTAAAGATGATACCCTGCTGATGAGAGTAGGTGTTTAAATTATTTTGCTGTTCTGTAAAGAGTAAAGAAATTACTGGGCATTAGTCAACATAAAGGTTTTAAAAGTAAATATGCACAAAACTTGATGATAGTCCAAGCAGTTTGTAATATGGAACCTTCATTTAAGTTTTCTATATCATTGATCAAAAAGAAAAGAGGGGACATAACTCTTCAGTTGATCAGTTTATATCTAAATTTTTAAAATTTTAATTTAAAAAAAAAAAAAGACTGTTCAATATTGAATTTGTGAAAGTTTTTAATTTTGAGAAATTTTATTTTGTCTATATCATACATCTGCTTTTATTCCCCTCTAGGGTAAAGGTGAGAAAACAGAAATTGAGAAACGGATGAGCACAATAAAAGATGAAATAGAGTTGAGCACATCGGAATATGAGAAGGAGAAGTTAAGTGAGCGGCTAGCAAAACTGTCCAATGGTATAGCTGTTTTAAAGGTAACCTTATCTGTACATTAAATGCCATCCCGGGCAACATCTACATTGTGTAATAGAAGATAACAAAATATTTTTTAGTTGGTTTTAAATAAGAATAAGTTTTGAAAATTAAGTCTGAGGGTTTTAGATTGATTTATGACATAGGATTTAACAAAAGCTAGCTGCACAACAGTTTTTTTTTTTTATTATTGAGAAGTCCAGGTGAAGAATTTGTTGATTGGGAACTGGAAAAATACCAAATCTCATAACTGTGAGCAGTTTTATTTTATTACTGGTGAAATTGATATGTTGCTGTGGCATTCTTTTTTCTTTTCCAAATGAAAACTAAGGAAATGTCTGTTAGCTTTTATAAGGATGTGCTTATTTAGCTGCTCATTGTCACTTGTCTGTCGCCAGGTTGGTGGAACGAGTGAGGTGGAGGTGAATGAGAAGAAGGACAGGATCAATGATGCGCTTAATGCCACTAGGGCTGCTGTTGAAGAAGGCATTGTCGCAGGTGGCGGCACTGCACTGCTGCGTTGCATTGGTGCCCTGGAGAGCCTGAAGACAGCAAATGATGACCAGAAAACTGGTAGGCGTGCCAACCCACTCTACCGAAGTTGGATCTTCGGAACACTCAAAGATCCTCCATTATTATTATTATTATTATTATTATTATATTATTATTATTATTATCATTAATTCTAATTAAAGCATAAGCTTGCTTGAACACCCATCTTAGATCATTAAAATCAATGGTTTGTTAGATACGTTACACTTAAACAGCAAGAGAGGGAATATATGTGGGCCCCGGAAAGAAGATGGCGGTCTTGTGCCTACGGGTTTTTTATAGGCCACTTGATACTGTGTGAAGTGCAGTCCAGCCTACATTTACTAATTGCTTATGCCTCGATTGCCCTATCGGTGAGGTATACTTTTCTAATGCCATTAAATGTCTTAATTTTAAAAAAAACTTTTAAAATAATTCCATCTTTTGCGACTGAATTTCTCTATGGGAGATAAGGGGGAGTAGTTTGGAAAGTATTCACTGCAAATGGTATGTTGACCAGTGTCAAGACAATCCACCCAGGCTGTGTGGCAGTTCATTTATCATACTTTCCCCATAAGGGTCCATCCGTACACATTGTGCAAAGGTTAACCTGAACTGTCAAAATCCTGTCAACTGTGACAATTTCTGTTACATCTCTGCTGAAATCTCACCATTCTGAACTGCTGTGGGGTGCTTATTATCTGGTGGGGAAAAGAAGAAAAGTTTTGCCACTGACGAAATATTTAAAAGTATCTTTTTGTATGGTTTTTATTGCTGTGCTGCTGGGCATTCTTAAGATGGGTAGGAGGCATTACTGTTTGGTACCCTGATAGCTTTACCACTGTCTCATGACGAGGTATAACTTCATCAATATGTTGCAGTGTTTACTGTACTATGGACTAATCGTTGAAGAATTAATTTCTACAGTGGGGATAAATTTGTTTAAACAGCAGTTGGAATGTGAGATGTTTTACTTATTTTTATTGAGAAAAGACAGCTACATTGTCACAAGAACAAACAAACCTTGTTTGATTTCAAGCACATGAGCACTAAAACTGATTAACTCTCTGAAGTTCTCAAACTATTGTAAGTGGCGGGCATTTTTTGTAATCTATCCAAAGAGTTTTACTGGAGAAATCAATATATTTTAGGGCACCTTACCACATTTCACAAAATGATGGGGAAAATCTTAGAAAACAGATTCAAACAACACTTTGAAGGGTCTTATGCTGTTGTACAAGTCTCTTGTTGTCTTCAGTCCTGTCAGGCATAAGTTTGCCTTGATATGTGCGCTTTGTCATCTTTTCAGGTATTTCCATCATACGCAAGGCTCTAAGGATTCCCTGTCTGACTATTGCTCACAATGCTGGTGTGGATGCCCATGTTGTAGTGGAAAAGGTGATCAATACAACTGGAGACTCTGGTTATGATGCTTTGTTATGGAACCTTATAGAAGAGGATCACGATCCTCAAAGTAAAGTATTGTATTGTAGCACCAATCAGTTTTAGGTTCTTGATCCTAGCTCTGAAAGCAGTAAATCAATTATGAAATGTGTATTGTAAAGAGAATCATTATTATTTTATCTTTTTTCTGTGACTCATTTGCCTGCTGCTGTGATTTAATTTGCAGTAAAGAATTAAATGTTTAAAATAACTGTTGTAGATCACCTTGTGAGAGAAATCTTCATTATAGTCTAGGTCATACCTGAGAGAAATAAATAAATATTAAGAAATTAAACATCAATTTTTAAAACAAAACAGCTGTATAATAAGTACAGGTTTGAAAATACTGTTGAATGATACCTTTTTCTTCTCCTAGGTTGTGAGAACGGCTCTTGTAGATGCTGCTGGTGTTGCATCTCTGCTGACAACTGCTGAGGCTGTGGTGACAGAGATGCCGAAAGAGGAGAAAGACTTGGGTGCTGGAATGGGAGGAGGAATGGGTGGAATGGGCGGAATGGGTGGAGGTATGGGGGGCTTCTAACTTGGAAAATCGCAGACCATCTCAAGGAGAGGAAAAAAATAGGAAAATCCAGTAAATGTTTAACTTTTGGCAGAAATTTTCACGTGCCTGAAAAAAATTAAAATTCAATGGGGCATAATTTGAAAAAAAAAAGTTTAATAGAATATATGGCTAACTTTGTCATGTTCTGGGTTTTGATTTTCATTGCTGGATTGGGCAAAACAAAATGACACAACCACTGAAAGACTGACAGCAGATTATGTCTTGGCAGATGTGTAGAGGCAACTAGAACCACATAGGTGTAGAGAAATGTGTGGGAGGTCTAGATAATGTATAGCTTTGACTGTGTCATTGCCATTTTTTAAAAATATATATAAATAAAATTCACTCCATAACACAACTAGTTTGTCTTATAATCTTCTGGATGATCCAGAAATACTTACTGATTTTTTTTTTTTTTTTGTAATACATAAATGTATTTTATGATACAGGCATTTAAAGTAGAGAGAGAGAAAACAACCTACTACTAGAATTGTTTTTGTGATGTGATTGGTATCTGGTGTTTACTTTCATGTATATGTAATGTTCAAAGAATTTAATCATGTGCATGTTCAGATTACAGTAAAAGAAGCATGTTCAACAAGTAGGAAGACAGCTAGCTTTAACTTGTCCTACAAAACTTAGTGGTTTGACCAGTAGTTTAGCAAACTGTCTGTTTCCTCCCCTTCATTTCTCATTAAGCTTGATGTAGTAAGCTGCTGTCTTCCTTAGCAACCAAAACATCTTTGTCAACTGGAGTAACTGGAAATGTAATAAAATAGGATTTTTTGTAGAGTGAATCTTAAGTGTTTTTGCAAATAATTTTCAGAAAAGCATTGTTTTTTATTAATGCAAGCAAGGTCTCCTGTTTTTTTTTCTGAGATGTCAGGTGGTGTGAAATGAGAGGTATTGATGACCTGGCATATAGAGAATGTTGTGCACTGAGTTGGGACAGGTGATTTTGAAATGCTATGAGAGTTTATATGGATTTAGATCATTTATGAAAGTTGTAAGACTATCAGGTGATTGGCTGGAAATTTGGAAATTCCAGTTTTGACCAAAAAGAGAGTGGATTGTTGATTATCAAGTATTTCAGTTGTAGATTGAATAAAGTGTTAGTCAGCAACTCACCACGCTTATTGTGGTCAGAAATCTATGACTAAGAAAATCTTTGAAATATTTTATAATATAATTATATTTGCATTTGTTTCTAAAGAATGCATGAACAACAACAAACAAACAAACAAAAGTGAACTTGGAATAAAAGTATCTTGGAGACTCATTGGTGAATAAACTCCCTTTTATCCAACTGGTTACTCCTTGGACCAAAGGTTAACACTCACTATTTCAGAATTTGGTGGCATTTAATGACCCATGTTGACCCATTCCTCTCCCCTTTGTTTTGTTTTGTTTTAATTACCTTTCTACAACAATACCCTATTATGCTGGTAAATTAAGTTGGATTTTATTCTCCTTTCATGAATGCATCAGCAGCAGCAGCAGCAATTAAAAAAAATGCATGTGATTTTCCAGGTGGTGGATCACAGCCCAACAACAAAAAAGACTACAATAGGCTACAGGAAATAATACAACTGAACAGATTAATTATTTGTTTTGTTTCCCCCTCAATATCTACATTAAGGGGGAGAAGCGTTAAGTCTGAGACATCCCATAATGACCCTGGAATAATAATTAGATCAGCAGTTTATTAGGAAAAAAGGATTCGGGTTTGTTGTTGCTGTTTTAGTGAGGTGCGGAGAGTTTTGCTTCCTAAATTACAAGATAAAACCGGTGATGATGGTGATGTTTCCCCTTCACCCAGTCAACGTCGTCACGTGACTCCGCTGGCGCTCCCAACGGCCAGGCGTTGCTAGCATAAACTGGCAACCGTGGTGTAGCCGCATCAAGTAGGGGCCGGGTTAGTGCTGGGACTATTAATGCGGGTGGTTACGGTTATTATTATTATTCTACTACTAACAGATGAAACATGCGACCCCTGGTGTGTGCTAAGGGTGTTCAGAAGAAGCTATTTCGGCCGGGTTTCATTTGAACGCCCTTGCTGTCTGTCAATTCCAAACTAAAGAACTCTCCCCCCCCCCGTTTCCGGTAATTTTACCCCCTAATCCCTTACGTGCGACACCTGACGGGTAATTTGTCAATTCCAAACTAAAGAACTCTTCACCCGTTTCCGGTAATTTTACCCCCTAATCCCTTACGTGCGACACCTGACGGGTAATTGAGCCGTCTGACACTCGCTCGTTGTCACCACACAGCCCTGATTAACCCTAGACCGGGCGCGTGTCGGAAGGGTGCACGACCAACAGGCAGTAGGTAAAGCCAGCCGGAGGGCGGGGGGACTGGGACCCGCATCACCCACCGATGCTCTCGGTATTTGCCAGGGAGGGACCTGTTCTGTTCACTCCTGCCGGCTCGCGACAGGTATCCAGGGGAACAGCTTCTTTTTTAAAAAAAAAAAAGGGGGGGGGAAATGTATGGAACAAACCGCGCCTCTGTACCCCCTCCCGATGTGGGATGGGCGAGAGAAGACGGGGACCCGGACTGGACGGTCGGCCACTTCCGGGTAATCCAGAGGTGCGTTCCGAAATAAGCCGCGCATGCGCAGCGACCCCCTCCTCCTCCTCCTATGTCCCACATACTCGACTCCCGCCGTCGGGCCAAGTCGGGTTTACGGAGCCTGCCTGACCAGACCAGACCCTCCCCCCAGCCATGTACAGCCGCTCAGTCCCCCTGCTGACGGCCGGAGCCCTGCTCTGGCTGACCGCCGCCTTCAACCTGGACGTGGACCAGCCGCACGTGTTCTCGGGACCCGGCGGCAGCAGCTTCGGCTTCTCCGTCGTCCTGCTGGAGGATTCCCGGGGCCGGCCCTGGTAGGTTTCTTTCTGTAAGGGAGGGGTCCCCCCCCACCCTCCGTCCCCAACCTACCTGTCCCTGTACAGTGGAAGGAACCGCGTCCCCTTCTTCTTCTTCAGGGGAGACCGACCCCTTCTGTAGGGTCCCCGCCCGTGTTCTCGCCGTATGTTTATTATGGAAACCCCGGGGGGTGGGGTTACCCTGGGTAAACGTGCCGTGGTGTCACAGACCCCCCTTGGACCCCGGGGGGTGGGGGTGGTGTACAACGATTAACACTAAGAGGGGGGGGGAGGGGTTCTGATGAATAGCTAGTAATTAAGAGGAATTCTTGTTTTGGGAAGTCGGGGGGGGGGTTAAAAAGTTCTAAGACCGGGGCTGGGCTGGGGGTTGGTTAGGGTACAGACTTTATTCTTAAATAGTTTGTTTGTTGATTGGTTAATTAATCAGTCAGCAAAACGGATTTACGATTTACTTGACCCTCCCCTCCTCTCCCCGTCTTAGGGTGATTGCCTGTGGCAGCTGATCTACAAGGTCTAGGCCCCCTAACCCTCACCTACTACCCCCCCCCCCAGCCGCTAGCACTGAACCCGTCAGCGACAGAGATGGAAATCTGCACCCTTTCTGCTGCTAGGACACCCACATCCACCCCTCCCATAAAAAGACTGTCGTTATTTTAAACTCTAAAGGAAGTGTATAGTTGGCCCCGGCCCTGCCCCCTCCCCCCCCCAACCGCTTCCTGTGTGTCTGCTCTCATCCATCTTGCTTGTTTTTGTTTCCCCACCAGCCCTTAACTTGAGGTATTCGGTTACTGTCAGTCAGTCAGTCAGTCAGTCGCCGGCCCTCTTCCTGGGGAGGGGTTAGTTGGGGGATGGGAAAGGAGGCTTATAGACGGATCTACATATGTATCTTTTCTCTGATTTGTGTGATAAGAATCCAGAATGTCTACCTCCACTGTTCCGGGGCTGGAGGAAGAAACTTCTAGTTGTACTTTGCCTGAGGTGTGGCAACAGAGGGCGAAGCGGATGCATTCAGAAGTCACTGATTCAGCTGGAGTTCATTACATATCCATATATAGAGGCGAAGAATTCCCCTACCCTCCCCCCTCCCACCGAACTGTCATCTGGTTTAAAGTTGAGAGACTGTGAAGATCACCTCGTAAGCTCATTGTCCAACTTGAACTTTTTACCCTTTGTGGTTCCCATATAGAATAAAATGGTCTACATTGTAGTTCTTAAGCTTTGCTCAGGTGACCCTCCTGCTAGCATTTAGAATTAATCTTGCTTCTTGTTTGTTATTTTAATGGACTGTTGAAAACTATACAAGTGCTGAAGAACATTTATTGTGTATAATATTACTCAAATATAAATTGTATAATGTTTTAGCAGATTCTGCTTGAATAGTAAATTACTGCCTGATTTATGCTAGTTGCTGTATCGTTAGAAATATGGAAGGTATCATGTCCTCCCATCGGTCTTTCATTGAAATCTCTTGGTGGTGTTGATAAAGTAGCCAAGAACAGTTACAAGTGTAGCCAAAGAGGGTGTGCTGAATTCCATTTGGAAATTGGTCATGGAGAGAGAGAGAGAGAGAGAGACATCGGTAGACTAATATCCCATGGTCCTTTGACTGGGAGTACATCTCATGTGAAAGGTGAGATGAGACGAGATCCAGACAAATAATATCTAGAGTAGTCATCAGACCTAAGAATCTCCAATGATTATGACCAGGTGGATATACAGATTATGAAAGATTGAAATTTTCCTAAATCTCATGAAGTACCTGACAAAGGTCTGTATGATTCACCGACTTCAATCCAAAGATTAGCTACAGAGGTGGCTAATGAACTGTTACTTGTTTTTCTGGACTTGGTGCATCACATTTTCTATAGTCAGGCAGTGGATGCAGCTTCACAGCCAGTGTATTGAGAAACTAGCTAGTCACTGGCCTAGTTCCGTTCTTGTACATGGAGAACCATATCATCAAAGCAAGGGAACAGTGGTTGGAACAAGGTAATGGTGATACGAAGCTCAAGCTTATGGCCTGATTGAGGGACAACAGTAGTTACAGGTGAAGCTGTGAAATAAACCTTGCTTGTGGGGTGACTTCCACATTACCAACTGAATTCCTAATCTTAGTACTCGGTTGAGAGAGATCCCTGCTATCTCACCCAGTGCCTTTGCTTGTAACTGACTCTATCAGTATCTCACCAAATAACCCTACCAATGTGCATAGGACCTGGAGTAGTAAACGTTTTCCATGTGGCACCTGCCCCCCCCAATCTTATGATTAAGTTACTCTAATCACAATTTTGAGAAATACCTATGCTAGCTGCATTATGCAATTAATATTAGTCTGTACAGTGTGGATAATGTTTATATCAACAGTACACACTGAATGACCTCCCTTCCGTTTGAAGGAATAAAAAAAGATCTTGTTGCCTTTAAACTTTAGGTAGATGACTTTGTTTGATTGAGATGCATGACCAGGTCGGGTCATGTGTCATCCTTGTGTGACTCGTTCCATTACTAAGCATGCTTTTAACATGGTTCATACTGAACATTCCTCACAGTTGGTCATTGATCCTTAGGGATGGTTTATCTTTGCTGTTCTCATAACAACGACCTGTCTGTGGTCTGAGTAGTACATTATTAGCAAATGTTAAATGCAAATCAAATACATTAAAGTACTCACTAGCCTTAGTAGTAATAGTAGTAGCAGCATTGTTGTCTCTAATTCTGAAAAGAGATTAGGGTATTTTGAATGTGCCTATCAATGTACCTCATCATTAAGCTCTAATGTAATTTTACTTTTAAAACATTCATTATGAAGAATTAATTTATAGCATTAAAAAACAACAACAACAAAACATCTTTACACAGAATTGTATTAAATTCAGAAAGAGCATTGTCCTTTTAAATACAGATTCAGCATAATCACTCAGAATGACTAATTAGGTAATAATTTTAAAAAAAAAACTTTGTGCTAGTTTAATTTCACATAACTTTTCCATCTGAATTAGAGTAGATATGTGTTTGAATATTCATATAATTAGACGATGTGATATGATTATCTCTTCTTAAATTAAAATCCCTTTTATTATTATTATTATTATTTTTAAAATTTGGTAAGTCTAAACGATTTCCAGTTAGAAGTGTGTACTAGAATTTGACAAAATTTAATTCTAAAATTGAAGTAATCAACATTCTGATTCAGTCGGGAGATACAATCTTCAAAGAGAATTGGTGAAGTTTGTTCCTTCCATCGCACATAAATGCGGTTCCTTCTGATACAGTGAGAGAGATAAACACATTTCTTTTGTTGACATAAAGTTGAACTAATTTTTATCTACTAAATTAAAGAAGAAAAATTCCATTAAACAAACAAACAAAAAAAATACAAAACTAAGTTTGCAAAGTCACCTGTTCAGAAGCTGCTCGGTCTTTTGTACCTTTTGTCAACCATTGTTATGTGTTGTTTTGTAAACTCTCCCTCTCTCTGCTGCAGGTTACTAGCTGGAGCCCCACAGGGTAATGATAGCAGGATGAAGAAAGTAGTGGCGCCAGGGTGTGTTTATAAATGTCGTCTCTCTGCTCCCGCCGACCAGTGTGACACGGTAGAACTGAACACGTTGGGTATGTACAGATCCGTTTTTGAGAAAACTGTGTATGATTACACATGCAAGTTAGCCAGGTTTGGTTCTCACTGGTGCAGGACGATTAAGAGAAACAACAGAGTAGAAAGCCTGTAGATTAAGCTAGAATGTCTGTTGTGCATGCATGGGGGCTGTGAGATATTATATTACATTAATTTTAAAATTATTCATTTTTAATATGAAGATTTTCTTCAGGTGCCAAACTGGATATCTGAATTTGAACACACAAAAACAATGTATGGCTCACACAGAGTAGTGGATGAACTCCTCCTCGACTGCTACTTAAAGTTTGCATGACAATTATGTGATCTTGTTTGCTCTATAGATGTGCGGAAAGATGTCATAGAAATCTGTAATTACAAAATAGTTTCTGGATAAATTTAAATGATCATTTTCACTCAGGCAGATGGGATGGATGGATGTATGTGTGTAACTTTGTTGAAGAAAACAAGTTTATATTGACAATTACTCTACAAGCAGTAATAATAAAATTATTTAGCATAAGTCAATATAAGGTGAGTAATCTCTCAGATTTTTGTCAAATTCTTCAATAAGATTATCGGTTTTCTCTCTTAACCTGTCAGTTTTTTCAAATTCACTGCTCGTTAGAGAGAGAGAGAGAGGCTGCTCATGCACTCTTGCGGCATAACAGCTATTTTATATATCTTAATGCAAAAAAAAATGACATTTTGGCAATGGCAATAGATACTGGCATGCACAAAGCTGTATCAAACAGATCAGAAACTGAGTTTTCTCAAAAATATTTATCAAATTTGAAGTGTTTTGAAATCAATATTTATGATAGCCATTAAAACCATCTGATATTGCTATCTCAGTAGCACTGAACCAAATTATTGAGTGTTAAAAAATCTTTTGCATCAAACTGGTCAGCAGCAACAACAAACCGGCCCAGTGGGGCAGGTGGTAGCGGGTTAGCTCCATAAGGGGGCCGTTGCTCCTGTACCGGGTTCGATCCAGGTTGGGGTCGGAGGAGAGTTGTCGCTGATGATCGCCATAGCGTGAAACAGCTGTACGACATCTCCTTGGTGTCTGACGTGAGAGAGACCTCCCGGGTCCTTGAGGCCCCTGGTGTCGTGTGGACCGGGCCGCTTGTCAGCTCGACGAACATCTCTCAGTCACGAAGAGGACTCGACAGAGAACAGGCCACTTGCCTTTACGGGATGCCATGCCATTGGCAGAGCCTTGTTCAGAAGTCCAACTCGCTCAACAACAACAACAACAACATTGTATATTTTTGGTGGTTGTCATGGGGCCAGTGGTGATTTCATTTATTCTGAGAGCTTCCTTAACTCTTCCCAGAGTGTTTATCAACAAAGTAGCTTTATCAAACTTCTGTGGAAACATTGAAATTTGGAGAGAAAAATCTGCCAAAGTTACGTACCAAACATAGATTTAAAATCTGAAATAATTCTCAAATAAGTATTGGCTGAAAAACCTTTGTATGTAGGATGATCAAGCACAATAGAAACAGCTGAATGGTTCTGAATCCATAGTAGATACAGAGGTTTCCAGTCTTGAACCTTGGTTTGAAATTGTTGTCCTTTGGAACATCCTGAAACAAAGGCGGTGCTTTTGCAGAACTTTTTCCATAAAAAGGATTAACTGTGCTTAATGTACGGAGCAAAATAGGAACTTTCTGATACAGCGGCAACTGCTAAATCTTACAAACGAGTGAAAATGGATAAAGTCTTTAAGGTTCTATTTTTTTTTTTTTTTTTTTGTGTGGCCACAAGGCTAATTTCTGCTCAGGTTACTGGCACCATCACGTGACTGCACATAATGAAATTAAATCAAAAGTGAAGGTTTTTTTTTCAGTTATGTACCCAATTAATCAAAATCAGTTAGTCTAGGCTTCCATTGGTCTTTTGCATTTAGCGTAACTAGAGACGGCAACTACTTCATCTGATCTCTGTGGTAGGAAATCTTATTCTCTTTGGATGACCATTTTCGGGAGGAATTGACTTTTATTACCAAGGAAGTTTCTAGTTATTGTTCTGAACTCTTTTGACCACCCCAGTGTGCATTTCCATTTCAACAGGCATTTTATCACATCAGTAGATTTTACAGCATCATTGGTCAGTCTGAATGCGATAGCAGTCTCTTCAACAATGCAGGGATTGTAGATCTTAGCTATATCTTAGATAGCAGGTTCAACTTTAAGGTCTCATTTAAATTATTGATATCTGATGCAGACACTTACAGCTCAGCATATCTGGCATATGTTTTGCCAACTCAACAGAGGAGGAAGCGCTGAAAACATGGCTCTTCACGGCACCACTTACTCCATCAACTGGGCCCTTGCCCATGGGAAGTGGCAAAGAAATTCTAGTATGTGATTGTCATGTTTCTTTTGCAGGGAAGTTTGTTCTGCCATAATGAAGCGATTTTTGATTAGGATGCTTGTCCATCAGACTAAATGGACAGCTTCAATAGATGCTGAGATGATCTCCTGGATCCTGTCGATGTATGCTGACAGGGTCTCTTGATGTTGTTGCCAGTGGGCACTCTGGATCCAGTCTTGATACATGAAAGTGTAATTTTTGGAGATGTTTATTGGAAGTAGTGCCACCTTTTCACACCCTTCCATTTATGTTGCTGCATGCTGGCGCTTTGCAAAGCAGTTCTCTATAAACTGTGGCAGTAGGAAGCAGATGTACTCTTGCAGCTTATTTGTTTCCTATTCAACTATGTTACAAATCCAGATATGCCAACCGTTACGGGTTTTGCAGATTTATCCCAAAATTTTATGTCCAAATTCTGTGTTATGAAATGAGATGACAAAAAATTCTGTAAAAAATTTGAAATTTTGAGATGAAATTCTGAGTAGGAACTTTAAAGTTCACCTCTTCAGTGGGGAGTTAATTTACAGTTGCGCCAGCTCTGAAAACATGCAGATTCTTTGAAGAAACAGCACGTTATGCAAAAGTTTGAAAAAAGAATACACAGAATTGTGACCTGTTTTGAAAGAACCCAAACTTAGCTTTGGCCAAGATGACGACTTCCCGTGTGTCACAAATTTAAAAAAAAAAAAAAAAAAAAGTAAAATTGGGAAACAAAACAGCTACATCATTCTTTAAGCAGTCGACTGAACTGAGCAATGATTAGAGCAGGATCATCCTTTACTGATTTTCTCATTGAACACAGTCCTTCGTTGGCCTGTTCCGATCATGCTGGTCCATTATTCAGGAAACTTTTCCCAGATTCTGCCATCGCCAGTAGGAACAGGTGTGGTAGAACAAAACCAGCTGCAGTTGTACAGACTATGGATAATGAAACAACTTCTGGAAATTGCTAGCCAAATAGTAAATGGACCATACCCCCCAGCTACTGATGGAAACGGTGCTGATTCTCAGTTGTATCCTATGGTAGTTAGGTACTTTGATAACAGCCTTCGGTAATGTAGTGACTGTTCTGTTATCAATACCAGCTTGAACAGAGGACAGGGAAAACCATTTTAATCTTAACAATGAACTCTAAGTGAAGTATTCCTTGGGAAAACTGCTTGGCTTTTTGGTGGGTGTGATCATGCAAGTGTCATGATTGGCTGACACAAAGGTGTTATTGCTTTCATTCGTAGTAAGCAACATGTATTTTTACAATGATGTCTCTGTCATTTGGTATTCTTAGCTTCTGAAAAGGCTTCTAAGTAACTACAAGTGTCTGTTTAGGACCTTCTCATTGACACTTTATATTACCCAGACAAGAGTAGCAAGTGTTTACAAGAACTAAAACATCAATCAATGCATGAGACACAAGCACACACAATTTTGAAGCATGATACTACGAGGTGCTGTCATTAGGAAAGTGTTGGATATTTACTTGAGAGTGGACTACACTTGAAGTATTTGTGGAAAGAGAATCATGGAAACATCTGAAATTGAGTTCAGCGATCAAAGACAGTTCCATGAATTACATGACATGTTCTAGTACTGAGCAGAGTGTCAGTGTCTAGTCAGTCCAAAAGTAAATCAGAATTTCGATTTAATAATATTACAAGACTGAAACGATTGCACGCCTGCTTCTGAGATTTATTGACAAAACAACTACTTTTTGTGAATGATGCCATTCACATTTTTTGACAAGATTGATTAATCTTGCTTCAAAATAATGAACCTTGTATCAGCTGAGAACTCTTGTCATTGCTGACAGACATTTGTTAGATTTGTAACACCAGAAGCTGTGGCTTCTTCCAAGGATCTATATCTTGTGGAGCAAGAGGACAAGAAAAATCAGAATGGGGCAATGCAGGGGTGCTTATTGACAGAAAAACTACAGTATCTGAGCACATTGGTTGAGGCAGATGGAGTAAGCAAGGGAGATGCTGATATATTCTGTAAGTCTGTCAGGAGATTTTATTTAGCAGCCTGTACTTAAATAATCAGCAGATGTGCACTTGACAGTGAGCTACTGATTTAGGCAGAAATTGTGGACATTAGGCTCAGGAGAACTGTGCAGTTTTCTTCAAATGAGTATTTTCTCAAATTCCCCAGTTTACTTGGTTGCAGAAAACATGATTTGTGGATGGATTTCCTGTGGATACCAAGTTGAAACATTTCCTAATGAAGTGACCCAAAATCATCTCACTGGTAGTTTAGAGAGAACTGACACAATTTGGAATAACATTGGATGGCTTACAGGTACTGATGGTAATCATAAATATGGTTTACTGACAAATGTCATGAAAAGCATTTTGGTTATTCCCCGAGTAATGCTGCTGATGAGAGAGTGGTCAGCACAGTAAGAAAGAAAACAGAACTGAATTTAGATCAAACTTATCTGATAAGCAGTTTGGCGCACTTGCCACAAATAGTGTGTGTCGTCAGCAAAGTTTTTCTGAAGAAGCCAGGTGAGCAACTTACCAGTCTCTGCAGCAGTGAGTTCTGAAATAACAGCTTGGGTTGGAGAAAATGGGCATATGGCAAGCATGTTTATTAGACTTATTGTGTAAGTATTGCTATAATTAAAAGAGACTTCTGAGTGTTGAAAATAGTTCTGTAGGTGTTTCTGGAATCATAGGAATTAAAATGTCTTTTTTCCATCATGGAATTTAGTTTGAGAAAACTTTATTCCTGAAAGTATCTGCAGATTTCTGAATGCTTGCTTTTAGTATTCCTGAAAATGATTTTGCAGGGTTGGCATCTCTGCAAATCTTGCCATTCGTTCTTCCGAACAAATCAAGAAAACTGCTTTAAATTGATTCTTCTCTACAGTCATGACCATGAAAATGCTACCTTTTTTGTAAGTTTCACATTGGTTGAACTAACGTCGTGTAGTGACTGGGTACGTTTGTGCAGTTGTCATGCAGGCATATATAGCTGATATAAGGTTGTCTTAGTATTTGCAGAGTTAAATGTTGGGCAACTAGTTTCTCAGGAGCACAACTGGGAGGGCCGAAGAGCAGCAAACCTGCTTTTTCCTATCTTCACCTCTTGATGCTTCTCTGGAGACAAGGAAAACACTTCCATCACAGAAATAGTGAGATGCTTTGAAGTCTGTTTAGTGCCATTCTCATTATGGACAGGCACATCTTTCTCCCCTGGAGCCTCTTTGCAAAAGAATTCTTGTTTGTAAGATCCTCGAACAATGGCAATTGTTTCCTTGCTCTCTGCACTGGTAGGTTATTTTGGTGTTGGTTTGAGATCCTCGATTGCATTTAATTTATGAAGCAGTCTTTGGTTCACTGCCTTTCTCTGTTTTGGAGTTTGAGGAAAGCTTCTATTTAATGCACATTGAGCATGATTTGCCACTCTACCAAGTGCAGCAGGGGATGATTCACATTGTGCTAAATGCTCTCCACCTAGCGACAAGAAGACTAGAGCAAACTAAGAAGCGCGATCTTCTTCTGGACGAAGGTAGGCAAATGCCTTTTTTGGTCTGCATTTTTTTTTTTTTTTTTTTTGTGTCGCTTTAACTCATCAGTTCCACCTTTCCCTTTTCTAGTATCTGTCTTCATCCGGCCTATCTCCCTACAGCAATCAAAGGCATCCATTGACAGAAAGGTGACTGGTGATTCCCAGAATAAGTAGTCAAATGTGATACGTGTGAGAAATAGGGCCGAATAACTTCTATGAATCACGGACAAAGTCTCACTTGGCAAAGTTCAGTTTTCGGTTTGAGGGCTCTTGTGTATAGCAGCCTGATATCTGACACCGAATGACCCTGGTACATGAGCAGATATGGAAAATTATAAAATAATTTTGAGCTGATTAAATTTTCAAATAAACTCATTTTTTTTTTGTCACTATTCTGATGAGTGCTGGAACTCGTGTCTTCTGTCAGATCTGTGCTTTTTTTGTTTTCACTTCTGGTGCATACATTAGAGATGTGCTTTTTCCCCATCTAGTCTCTACTATGGTAACTTTTTCTTATTTTGTTGAACAAATGTCATTTACTGAATCTAAATAGTGTTAATATTTCTTAGTAATGAAAGGATGGAATGCGTACCTTAGTTGTACAGGTGTTTCTTGATGAAATTGGAATTTTTTTTTTTTTAAATTAGGAAAGCGTCAGATGAGAACACATGCAAAAAAAAAGTCATTAGGTAAAATAGAACTGAAGTATTCAGGGTGATTGCTGCTGCTGCCACCTATTGGTAATCGGTATAATGATCTTTTAGTTTTAAAGCTGCTGAATGAATATTTTAGCTGACGTTTTTGGAAAGAGACTGAAGTTAGTTTTCTTTCCACTCTTAAAATGTATTTGTACAGGTTGGGACAAATAAAAATGGATTTGTTTTACACTACTATCACAAATGGGGGGTGGAATTCAAAATTTGCATGCGCTTCCAACCTGGCAGTGCAATGGCATAACAAACATCTTCCAGGATGCATAATTTTCCTCAGGTCTGTTTCCAAGGCCTTCACGATCGCCAGATTCTTTCCCTCTTAGATTTTATTCTACAGGGGGTAGCTAAAACAAAGGAATGTTGACATGATTAGAATGTTATCTGTACTGGAGCTGAGATGCTGCAGGCTACAATCGACAATTGCTGAGAATGACGACTGAAAGCGTTTTGAGAACTTTGTATTGATGACAAAATGCTCTCTCTCTCTTTTTTTTTTTGTTCTCATTGAAACGTTTGAGACCTTCATTTATTCATTTTAAATATTGCTGGACTGCAACTAAGATCAGTATCTTTTAGCAATGGTTTCTTTACAGGAAATACTCTTATTGACTTCATTCAGCAAAATGTGTCCAATCAGTGGCGAGGGATGTCTATGGCACTGAACTCCAATAACAGTGATGTCATTGTAAGTACAAAAGAAAAAAAAACGGTGTCGCCGTATCTCAGTCATCAGGCTGGGGAAGGGTGAAAGAAACTTTTGGAGCATTGAACTTTTATTCTAGTGGGGTTATTTTTTTTTTTAGAAACGTTTACTTGAGGGTGGACAGTTTCATGAGGCTGGCACATCTACTCGGTCATTGTTCAAGGTTACCTGACTGGTCAGATTCCAATGTGCCCAGGTTTTTTTACCACCTGTAAGGTGCATGCATCATTGGTTTTTGTCAACTTTAAGCTAACCTGAAGATGAACCAGCTGTTTCAAGTTTAGGCCTGGTGAGTCTAACAGTAACAGAAGCTTAAAACTTACACTACTGTTAAAAGTTATGTATTTTTTAATTCTGCTAAATTTACAAATTTGAAAGCGATAACCCTGAGCTCATTTACCAGCATTTTCTATTTTTGAATTAGAATTAGAAAATTTCTAAAAACAAAAATTACACTAGAGAATAAGAGTACAAATGCCTAGACAAATTGCAGGTTTTTATGGAAATTTTTCGGTTGTATTTGTTGGTTGTAATCGGGGTTAGCCAGGAAATGTACCAAGTTACTTGCAACAGAAGAAATCCTTCATTATTTTTTTACCAGGGTGAAATTCTGCGCCGAAGTTGATTTTCTTGTCAATGTAGCAGTCGGAATTCTCCACCAAGGAAAAAAATCTGTACTTTTTAAATATACTATTTATTGCGGAAGTTACAAACTATAAAATTGTGTCAAAAATATTGCTTTTTTTCTTCTTTTTTACAAAAAGTCTAGAAGAGGAACACAACTAAAATGCATATTCATTTTACGTAAACCCGTATAATAAATTCGTTATCTGGATAATTACAAGTTTGTTTTACATTTTTGAAAAAAAATCCAAAAAACCCAACTCCTCTTCTCTAACCCTTTTCTTACCCTACCCTGTCTCCCCAATCGAATTTTCGCTTTTGATGTTTGTAGCTGTCACATTTAGTAAGCAGGTTTAAATATACTGCCATATATCAGTACCAGGTATGACTGAAATCTTAAACAAGATGGCGTTTATGGCCAAGATATGTGAAATTTGTGTGCAGACCAGTAGGCACTACCATGTCAGACACTGGGTATGTTTTACGCTCTCCTTGTTTGTTAAAGATTTGTGGACCCAGGTGGAAGATTGTGAATACTGATGTAAAACGGGAGAATTGGTTGTCGATGAATGGGAAATGTTATAAGATTTCCAGAGATTTTCAGTACAACAAGAAAGATGACTTGCAACCACTTGAACTGATTGAAGAAGGAAAACAGACAAAGTATGAATACAGGATGGCTGGAATGGGTACATCTGTCCATTTTACCAAGGTGTGTATCGCAGCATTTGGTAGAAGGGAGTAGAACTACGTTCAGAAGACTGTAGGATTGCACTCAGTTCTGTTTTCTTCACTCTAGCATGTACTATTTCTATAACAGATATTTATTTACAGGTAAACTTATAAAAAGGTAATGTGCTTCACTTCTGTGTACTCAGATTCCACAAATAAAACAAACTTTTTTGCTGTGTTTTAGTTAAAATTAGCCAGATGCAATAGTCCCTTTAACTTAAGTATGTCCTGCTTGAGAGGACTATAAATTAAGGCAAAGAAAAGAATTAAGTGACGGCTTATTTGATTCGACAGTTAGTATCATCTGTTTTATTTATTTCTCATTATATTTCATAGCAGTCACGTGCAAACAACACACGGATTTGTGAACTGATTAATTAATGTTTCCTCTGTTTGGTAGTTTACACCACTAAACCGATTCTAAATCCGTCTTGGGAATTTAGCAAAAACTGTTCTAACATCACGTTTAATGTCACTTCTCATTTATCTGACCTTCAGCGGGTTGTCATCCAGTCTTCATTAACGAGTAGAAGACATCTGAATAATGTGCTTTGTAGTAAGACTGACAAGATTTGGAAGAAGTATTCTTTTTTTTTTAAATGACTATTGTTTTATTTAAAGGACTCGTCGAAGTTGATTATTGGTGCTCCAGGCATGAAGGAGTTTGGTGGTAAGTTACCCGCTCTGCCCTCTTGTGAAGCTAGCGAACAATCCTGTCAGTGTAGGAGTAAAGCGAAACTCTGTAACTACAATCTTTGAATAAATATCAAGATCTGAATATTGATGCATTTTTCAGTATTCTAAAATGTTAAAAAAATTTAAAAAAAAGTTTAATTTTTCTTCATTAAAATGCTTCCACGACAGCATCCTCTTGATACAGCTGCCAGCAGGTAAACTGAACTCTGGTATAGCAGGGGAAACAGAGCAGTGATATAGAAAGTAAAAACAGACCTCGTGTGTGTGTGTGTGTGTGCGTGCCAGAAAACAAAGTTGCTGTGTGGAATAATGGTGTAAGACCTGAAGTTTTAAGAAAGAAATTTCTAGGGATTCATCTACCTGAACGTCGTTCGTTGGGAATTAAACCCGCCCTACCACAGTTTTGTTTTGTAAATTTCAAAACTTTACTTTTGTCTTAATTCAAGGTGGCATTTTGGTTTACAGTTCTACCAGAAGCGAGCTGATAAGAACCACCAATATCAGCTATTCTTACATCGGTACGTATTTAACGTGAAAACTGCAACAATAACAACAAAAAAAACAAAAAATGCTAAGCAGACTTTTAAAGTTCTGTTGGCTGTTAAGTTTGCTTTCCAAAAAAATAATAATTAATGATATGTATTTATTGTATCGACAAACAGTTGTTAATTTGAATCTGTGCAGGTTTTCTTTTCCTCTTCTGAGTTTGAGGAGAAAAATATGAGAATAATTCTGAAGATCACAAGATTTGTCTCTCTACTGCAACATAGAAATTGAGCCAGTGTACTAGCTTTAAAAAAAGATAGGCTTTGAGTTTGCTTAATATTATCTAGCTCTCATTACCCCTTTGAGGCTCAAATACTTCCTAATATCAGTCTGACTGACCATCCCTTTGACATTAGGATCAATATCCTGTACAAATTTTGTTTGTAGCAGGGATGTTGATTACTGCTAAACTTTTCAGCATCAGCTACCTGCAGACTTAAAAGGAACCCTTTGAAACAAACAAAAAAAAAAAAATGTGTACTGCTGTAGTGTAAAAAGTAATTCTAGAACAGTGGAGATTGATGTATTAGGTTGATAATAGAAGGAATCTACATAATATTTCAGGTTTTGACCATTAAAATCATGTGTTTCAGGCTACTCGCTAACTTCTGGTCAGTTTTTTACTGGAAAGAAAACTGACTACGCGGCTGGGGCTCCACACATGGATGGCTATGGTGCAGTATGTGAAAAGCTATTTCATTGTTTTTATCTTATGTACGGAGAAAAATGTAAGCAATAAGCCTGCAATGGTTACGGTACATTCCAACCTGCTCGTTCTGAATGAAGACATGCATGTTGTTAGTTGTCATCTGTGCTGGAAAACTTGTGCAAATTACGGCCATGTTTGTTATGTAGGTCGGTTTAAGAATCCCTGGGTCTGTCTTAACGTCAAATGAAGTGGCTCAGACCATTTGGATAGTTCAGAGGGTTAATGCGCACTACTGTTGCTTCCCTGTACAATATTCATCGTACTGTTGATTCTCGGGTGCTACCGAGGTGCTGTCAGAATGATCAGTACTTGGCAGGAAACTTTTTTAACAGCGCAATCTCTCCAAAATGGCAGGAGGACTGCCTAATTGGTCAGTACTGAGATTTGTACAAGCCTTGCCATAGGGGTCATTGGTGGTCACACGTCATTGAAGCCTTTTCTTCCATTGTTGGTTTGTCTCTACCATTTCGTTCACTCCAGATAGCTATTTTTGTTTTGTCCTAACAATTTTACTCGGCTTTGAGCTTAGATCAGAATAGGGAACGCGTGGAGAAAAATGGACCATGCAAGTCTCCAAGCTTGGAAGCAAATGCTTGTTGCTGATGTTTCAGCAAGGATTTAACTCAAAACCACTTTGCATTTTGCTGCTTCTGAGCTATGGAATTATTTTCTCAGTTAGACCTACACCATTGTTATAATACATTTGAAACACCAGCAGCTCCGAGTCATGGCTATTCTATAAAACTAGGTTCTAGAATTCTAAATTACTGACTCTAGAAAGTTTATATCCTTAGTTCTTTAAAATCGTTTTTCTTTCTTTATAGGTTGTAATATATAAAAGTGAATTGGGTCCTGTTTTAATCGTCAGACCCACATCCAAGTATGCACAGGTGAGTTAATTGTTATTATTACAGACTTTTTAATTTTTCTGCGTACATCAGGATAAAAGTCTAGAATGTAATTGTAGTACCGACAGCCAGGCAGACCTGCCTGTGCAATAATATTCTATTTACTTAGTTTATTGACAGTGTATCGAAATTTTTAAAGAAACGGTTGTGGGTAAAGTTCATGTTTAGTTCAGTTATTATAAGTGTGCAGAAAGACTCTGTGGCTTCTAGAGTAACAAACTATGCAACCATAATTCTCAGTGTTGATTCCAAACAGAAAAAAATAACAAAACCATTCAGCTGTTGCACTTTTGTGGACATTGCCAGCTGTGTGATGAGCTGTCTGTGTGGTCATGGTAAGCATAGCTTGTCCTGGAGTTGGCAGTATAAAAGGTTAATGCATTTAGCTGCTAATCAGAAGGTCACATGCTTGGATAACCCGTTCTGAGGTTGCTGCTATCCTGGTTATCCACAAATTCACTATAAATACTGTAGAAATGATTTGTAAAAATCACAAGTGCCAGAGAGAACAAGATTGGTGTAGGCCTAAAAATTCTGCATACAGTTATAGCATTTAAGGATCAGTTCTTCCCCACAGCCTCAATAACAGATCATCCCTGGTCTATGCCAAATGTTTGACCAGACTATCAGTATACAATAATAGTTTACAGCATAAGATTTGGTCTCAAGACGTTTAGTGAAGAATTTCCTTTTCTATCACTGGTATGAGACAAATGATTGCTACACGTGCGTTGTCAGCAGATTTGATGGAAAAAGCATTATGGTAAGGGAAGAAATGTCTTACATCCACCTTGCCTATCCTAGTGCGTGCACAAGATCTGATAGTGATCTGGTTCCTTGACAAGTCCTACAGTGCATGTTTTCCTCTTTAAGCTTTCATGGGCTTTTTTGCACATTGACTTTCAATGTGTTACTCGAGCCATCTCATTCTCCAGACCTAACCCCCCTCGGAATGAGCTTAATCACCATGAATGATGTTGCCAGCTATCACCATATACATATCAGGAAGGAACTCCTTCAGGCCTTACAGGATTCTGCAACAGTTGGAGATGTCTATGGCTCACTATTGAATGTTTGAGCTACTAGAACCTAAAATAACGGTTGGCATTCAGGTTGCAATGGTGGTGCCATGATAAAGTTCAAATGTCAGTTGCACGAACCATGAATGTTTAAAATTTGTTTTTTTCCCTGAAGAGTATATTTCTTTAATCTAGTTTAGTCAGTAACTATTTCTTCTAGTATTTTTATTGTTAATGAATGACAGAGAGAATTCATGCTTCCTATCTCAGCTAACTTTCTTAAAGAAAGGGGAAAGCTTTCTAATATTCCATCATTCTTTAAAAGCATTTTATCTTGAACTTATAACCTTTTGTGACATAACTATATTAACAATTTGAAAAAGCAGAATCCCAAGATTTTACTGTTAGCCTTGTCCTCTGTGGGTCTGAACAGAGACTTTACTTATGTCAGACCACACTATCAGTTAATAATTTAGTAAGAACTGGTACTTTACAAACTTTTGATGTTAACAGCATTTTATGATCTAACCCCACCTCGAGTACACTGTCATTATAACTCACTTCTTTGAATCTTTTCCTCTCCATTCCTTAACTACAGTCCTGTGACTGATTCTTATGCAGTAGATTTCTAAAGAGGAACCATGAAAATCCTCATTGACCAGCCTGTTCTGATTTCTCATTGCAGTTAGGCAGCAATTTTGGGGCGGCTGTGTGCGCCATTGACCTGGATCACGACGGCTTTGATGACTTATTGGTTGGTGCTCCAATGTATTTCAACAAAACCTCCAGTGAGGAACAAGGCTTGGTGTTTGTTTATCATAGTGATGGCCAGGTGGGTTTAAAACATAGGCTGGGAGACAACTGCTTCAGGCTGACTGTTTCAGCAAGTATCCAGTTGTGGTGTTGAGTTGACATTGATAGAAAACCATAAAAAAAAAAAAAGATGATGAAACAAACTGCACTAATATGGCTGCTGCTGCTGTGTTGTTGTTATGTTGTTGTTGTTAAGGGAGTTGGACGTCCAAATGCCGAGTCCTACTCGTAACTGAGAGATGTTCGTCGAGCCGACAAGCGGCCCGGTCCCCCGACACCGTGGGCCCCAAGGACCCGGGAGGTCTCTCTCAAGTCGGGCACCAAGGAAATGCTGTACAGCTGTTTCACGCTATGGCGATCATCAGCGACAAGTCTCCTCCGACCCCAACCTGGGATCGAACCCGGTACAGGAGCAACGGTCCCCTTACGGAGCTAACCCACTACCACCTGCCCCACTGGGCCGGCTTTGCTGCTGACACAGGAGCTGCCTTTTTCCAAGCTGCAGTTAATGCTAACAGTGACAAATAGATGCATACTCTTAGTTTCTTCTAAAATCAATACTGAATCAGTAAAAATCTAATTCAGCAAAGCAATATTTTAATACAGATCAATCATGATTCTTCTGATTAACTTTATCTGTTTTTTGTTGCTGTGCGCACTTCAGGAAAATAACACAATAAAATTGCATGGTCTTTATTTTCTGATTACCGTTGTGTATTTCAGTATACTTGGTCACACAATCATGATTTGTGAACCAACTAGTGACTCTTATTGTTTTTTTTTTCTCTTAACAGAATCTTTCTCTGTGGAGAGAAGTTTCTGGAAACAGGGTTCCCCATGGGCGGTTTGGAAGTACTATAGTCAATGCTGGCGATGTCAACAAGGATGGTTTTGATGGCGAGTAACTTTTTCTAAAACTTCTGCATTCGTCAAATTGTTTAAGCTGCTTTCATCCCTTTTGATTGCTTTTTGTATTGAAGACATTGGTGAGTTAATGCAGCAACTGATTGAATGTTGTTGTTTTAAATGGCAGATATCATCATTGGGGCACCCTATGAAGAGGACAACTCTGGATCCATTTACATATACAATGGAGATAGTTCGGGTCTTGAGTTCACTGCCTCCCAACGCATTTTGGGAAAAACAATACAAGAAAACATGAGAGGATTCGGAACTTCTGTTTCTAACTTGCTGGATGTGGATAATAACGGCTATGGTGGTATGTGAGTTGTTTGTAATAGAAGTGTAGGCAGATGCATTTGCGATAATACGTTATTGGATTAATCTAGAAAGATGCCCATTACTTGCCGCCTCCAGAAGTTCATTTGTCTAGCTGGAAATTTGTGTAACCATTTTGAAGTCTGGATATGCACCCACCTACCATCTGAGTTTTAACCAACACTGTGTGTGTTTTTGTACTACTATTTAAATGGATCACAATGGCCTGGTAGTCAGACTTCTGGACTGCTAAGGTTGAGGAGCCCAAATTAGAATCTTGTTTGGTCACTTCTGAAAACAAAGGGTTCTATTAGGGGTTTTGGCTTATAGCCTCTCTCGCTGCGAAGTGGTTGTGGAACCTCCTCGGTCAGTAAGCACACTATCCCCAGTGCTGCGACCAAGATAGGAGGCACAATGCCAAAACACAGGTTGAGACTAAACCAATATTTAATGTAAATAACTTAAGTGGAGGAGGAGACTGGATATTCGCAGTAGGACTTTGGTTGGTGGGTGGGTGGGTTTAAAATGCTTGCCATTCTCTTCAGAGTAATGCCATGGATTTTGCAACATCCATCAGAACAGATCTGCTGCATTAGTACAATAGAGATGTTCATACACATGGAAAATAGCTCTTTGTACAGTCTCTTACCAGAACTGGAAACTCATAAGCTTATGTAGGTTTTTAATGCGCAAATTTGTATTGCCTATCAAAACTATGCTTACTAACATTTATTTGTTTTGAAAAATTACAGCCTGATGGGACAATACATTGTGAATAATTAGTGGGGGTTTTTTTTACCCTCCCCCCCAGAGTTAATTATGGCGAAATCAGTTTCGCAGTGAAACGTTTTGAAAGATTTATTTTGCTTATCTAAAGCTTAGATTTGCTTTCTTCTGGTTTGTTTCCCGTAGATGTGGCTGTTGGTGCTTATGTATCACACCAGGTTGCTGTGCTGAGAGCTCGTCCTGTTGTCCATCTTGTTCATGACATTAGTTTTGAACCATCAAAGATCTACAGCAACAGAACCTGCAGTTATAAGGAGGAGGACCTCTCCTGTGTGGACATGCAGTTAAATCTGTCATATGACACAACAAACCAGATTCATCGGAAACTGGGTATGACTTTTAATTTTATGGTTTTTGTATAATTTAATCTTCTATGCTACCAGCCATTTGTTGTTTGATAAATCTTCCCCAGCCACGAACTACTGCTGTCTGACTAAAAGTTGTTGTGTCATGCTCTTGTTTAGAATTAATTAAAACTCATTTCCACATTCAGGGTATGGATTTTGTGTGAGATACCTTTTTAAAGGAATGAAGTGGGCTGAAATCAGTACAAGAAGATGGATGCTATGTTGGGTATTTTAATAAATGGTGGCTGAACATCTTTAGTAGATTTATCAAAACACTCAAATGCGCTTTATATTAGTGAAAATTATAGTTGGCAGTGGAACGTAAACTTATCTTTTAACTGTGTTTGCATTCCTGTAGCAGTGTATTCCAGCGGCTTGTTTACGGGTAACTGATCCACTTTCATGAAGTCTGAACATGTGGCTCCACTGTTTCAGATAGTTTTTAAACTGTGGACGAGTATGGAGGTATTCAGCTGTGAATAGTTCTGGTACAGCAGAGAGAGAGGGAATTGGCAAACATGCAGAGATCCAGCCAGGTGTTGTAGTTTAGTTTGTTAGTTTGCATTTTGAATAAAATTTAAAAAAAAAATTAAATAAAAATAAGCTTTGATATTTAAAATTAAAATTGCATCTGTTTCATGTGTGAAATGGCAGAAAATTAAGGTTTTCACTCTTAGAAAGTGTATAATATGGATAATTTGTTAATAGAGCCAAGATGCTCCACTTCATTTCCATTAACTCAAGAATTTGATGACACTATAGCAGCGATGTCTTAATTTACATACTTCAGCCTTCACAAAGTAACTGCCCATTGTCTTGTTAACAATCAATGATCTAAGCCTTAACATTATCCTGTAATTTACTGATCTAATTATTTCTTACATCTTTGATGTTTCAGATCTCCCTATAGAATTAGTTCTTCAATATTGGGAAGAGGAGATATGTAATTGCAGCCTGTGTTCATTGAACTTGTAAAAATATCTTGATCTGTGTACAAATTAAATTTTGTCATCAGCATCCATTCTTAATTGGTCAGGCACTTTTCAAATCGTAGCTAGGTAGTTTCTATCTGTTTCGTTAATCTGATTTGATTTGCTGTTAACATAAATGCTCTTGTTTTAGATACTATTGCATGACATTAAATTTGCTTTTTTCTTTCTTCTGTAAGATTTGCAGACAGAGTTTTTCCTAAAAGCTGGCAGCAGGCAGTTTGGATTCCTTGTTGGTGGGACATTACAGAAAGTTGTGGTTTTTAATAGAAGCCTGAGTAGAAACACGGAGACTTTACACTTCACCGTGATTGTGTTGGTATGGCTCTCTAACTTTCTTGCTGTTTGTTAGACATCAACTTTGGAGACTTTCTCAGCTTAAAAACCTTCCATATCTTTTCAAGAGCAGTTCCAGAAAAAACAGATGTAAAGAGATGTCACATTTCCTTTTAGAAAATTAAGGAACTTACTGTATTAGAAGAAAATATAATTTACTTTGGTTAGAGAATTCTTCAGTTGGAGATAGAATCTGATTTTATTAGATTCCTAGTCTGGTGTTTACTTTTGACTAAAAACTCCCACTGCTTGTAGCTTCAGAGTGGAAAAGAAAAACCCCTTGTGAATTCCTTTATTTTAAAATTTAGATTTAAACAGCATAAACATTGTAAGTGCTTAAATTGTCTTCGTGTTTTAAATCAGTAACCAAAAACTAATGGCTATGGGATTTTAACACTTCAGCTGCATCGATCATATTCCCTGACTCCTTCAACATGTGCAGAAAACAAAATTTTTTAAAAATTGGTGGACAGGTGCTCTGTTTGGCCACCCGACTCCCCAAATGATGATTTCCTCATGGGGAGCAATCCCCTGTGCTTGCATAGTACTATTTGCATGCTTTAAAAATCCCGAAACAAATTTTTGCTGTATCATAATGGCTGAGTAGATGATCACTTTTTTTGTTTTTTTTTTTTAGGATAATGCTGACAAATTGAATCCACTTGAACTTGAGTTACAATATAAACAGTTTGATGCTACAGATAAACTAGAGATCTATCCAGTTCTTAAGCCCGGCACTGTAATCAAAAAGGTATGTAACAAGGGTGTTGTGCACAGGTGTTCAGTACAAGTAGTTACTATAGTTTGGGGGAATAGGTTGCAAGTTCTCAGAAACACAGGAATAAATTTATAAATTTTACATCACTCGACAGGTGCACAAACAGGGAAACAATTGGTGGTTTGGAAGCTATGACTTTGCCAAAATCAGAAGATATCTCAATGAGTGTAAACAGTATCTCTGGAACACTGAGTAGTTCCTGCTCAGATTTTGAACAGGTTAAGGCGATTAGAGATGTTACTGTGTGCTGATTTTGCAGTATGTCGACTCCCATTGATTTTGGAGTGGATGCAGTATGAGACTCATCCTGAAATGTGATGTGACTAGGTGATATCTCTACTAAAGTGATAGTTTAATTTAGTGTTGTTGGTGATTTTGTTTTATTTCTTGCAGCTATATTTTGCTGTTGGTTGTGGACCAGACAATGTGTGTGAAACAGACCTGAAATTGGCAGTGAAGTATATGTTACCAGACAACCATTTATCTTTGAAGATCAGTGACTCTCCTTCAAACTTTTCTTTGTTCGTGCAGGTGAACAATACGCTTGAAAATGCCTTCAACTCATCTGTCATAGTCAGTTTTCCCTCTTTTATTTACTATGAAAAAACAGAATTATATTCTGGTAGTTTAGACTGCGAACCTGTGCCACTTGAGAGCAAACTTCTCTGTGCTATTAAAAATCCAATGCTGGGGAAAAGCTCACTGACTTCCAGATTGCATTTTAAGGCAAAGAATTTGCCTAGAAATGACAGTTTTGTCATGAATGTCTATGTGTCAACAAAAAGCACTGATAATCACCCGGACAACAACAATGTCAGTCTTTCTATTCCTGTCCAGATGGAAGCTCAACTAACATATGTAGGGTAAGTCATTCCAGTAACCTTTTGTATTGTTTGGGTGAGTGAGTCTGTCTTCACCTGTCTAAATTTACTATATACACAATGTAATCAGCTTACGAGGGTGAGAAACCATGCTCTTTAATTTCATTGTTATTGCTTGTACATGCAACTTTTACTGATCCTGCATGAATGATGCAATTTCCAAGTAAATTTTCTTTAAGTCTGTTATATGTTACAGTGTGATGTGCAGGGCCAGCTTTTTCTTCTGAAAATTAAAAGCTAACGTTGTCTGCCTTCTGCCTTATAAAAGAATTTCTTTGTATAGATCTCTGCCATCGTAATTTCAATAACATATGGTTTTCACCTGTATTTCTATTCTTGTGTGCATAACTTCAGTAGGTGCACTTCTTGCATCATATAGAGCTTGAAGACATTTGTAGTTTGGTACAAAAATGAAATTGGACTGTTATGACCAGTGAGTGATGCCAAGATCTATGTGCACTGTTTTCTCAAGGTTAAAATTTCAATTTGGGTATAGTGACCCTGAATCACAATCTTGTGTAATATTATAAATAATTTACTGAGTGTGATGACTGCTACATAATGGCATTTAGGCTATTTGCTGTACTGACATGCTAGTTAATGATCTTTTAAAAAGAAAAGTTGGTAAGCATTGCATCGTGACACAATGCAAACCACAAAAATAGCGAAATTGTCCAAATGAATCTAATTCATCAAAATCCTTTGTCCAGAGACTTCATTGTCATTTCATTGATTCATGAGGTCCTTCAGTTTAGACATCTGTACATTCAATGTCCTCTGATTAAATATGTACAGTGAGGATAAGTACAAGTTCTAGAAGTTTTCAGGTGCTAGGGATCCATCTGTTCAATCAGTGGTCAACTGTCCTGAGCTATTAGAAGTCTACTATCCATTTTTTACCAGTGAGTGATGCCAAGTCAGAATTTACTTTCATTCCTCTCCAGATTGCTGCCTGATAGTTGACTTACTGAGCATGCTGGGAAGTGGGTGTTTCTTTATTCTTGCTAAATAACTGATGTTGTATGTAATTGGTTGTTTTATTGTCACAAACCAGCTCAAAGCTTTTGACTCTTCCCAGAAAATGTACTGTTACATTCAACAAAGCTGGCTTGCTGATTAATAGTTTGCAGATTCTTCTGAAGTCCTTGCAATTCTGTCTGTAATGGATTTCCCCAGTTCAAGGAAGGATTCCAGGGCATCACTTTTCTGAAGATGCAAAGAAAGAGCTCATCCATTTCATTAGCAATAAATGCAAACTGAGTCACACTGCTTCATGATGTCAGCTTCCACCATGCACTTTTTCTGGTGATTTTTGCATTAGCCATTACCACAGAATACATGCAAAATTTTACTTTTTTTCTGGCTTGGTTGGGGATATTACAGGCTATAATGATATCTTTATAATAATGAATATGCCCATCAACTCGGACTGTCGTCAGCAGCCTTTTCTAGGTGGGCATTTAAGTGTCAGTGAGGCAACATTCAGATGTAGAACTCTTGAAGAGAAGAACCATTCTTGATTCTCTCTCACAGTAGCTACACCATACCATCTAAAACAAACAGAATGCAGCTGTTTTCTTTCCACTGGATCCTCATTTTCTGTAGTATAGTCTGTACTGATTTATTAGTGTTTTCCTTTGAATTGCATCTGCTGTAGATTAAGAGCAGGGTAATGGTTTTAAGACTTTCTTCCTGTTTCGCTTTGTACTGTTCAAAGTTCTGTGAAATTCAGCATAATGGAGGTCAGTCCCAGCTTTGGTTAGTGTCCTGTTTGGTCAACTGGTATTTTGCCAAAAGAATTTGCTGGGCCAATTTGCATGACAAACGTGTCAGCCTCAAAGGCTTTGGTAGACAGCAGGGTACTGTATTTTTTTTGTATAAGTTGATACTCTTGGAGCTCCAAGTTTCAACATCTACTTCAAATTGACTTATCTATGGAATTATGTTCTACCTATCTTTTTTCAATTCTAATAAACACCTTGAACAAATCTACCTCGTCTCAGAACGGCTCCTGTGGAGTCTCACAAGGCAGCTTTTAAGCTGGATGATGTTAATTTCACTGAAGTAAATGGTGGTAATACGGCTGCACATAGGGAATACGGTTTTAGTGAGAGATGCTTTAATTCGGTAAAGCGGAGGATACGCTACAGACTATGAAGAAAACCCAGAGGACGGTGTTGGATTTCTGAACTTGAGTGTGCTATAATATCTCAGAATCAAATAAGACGGATAAAACCGACAACATGGCACAAATGCCACTGCCAAGATTCTTCAGTAGGTCCTTATCTAGGGTATGGGGGGGAGAGAACCTGTGGTTCATTCAGTCTTATAAGCTTCTATTACAGGTAGCTCTAGCTCCATCATCCTGAAGGATGTGTTTATTACAGTTGATGATCACATGGGCAGGAGGGCGTTTTTGAACATGTACAAACAGCAGACCTCCATCAACAAATGCATGGTTGGTTTTCTCTCCATACCATTGTTCAAAATCCTGTGCCTGACATTTGTTTGTAAACACCGGATCAAGCCTTACCAGCCTTTAACTTTTATTGAATAGTCTTCATAGATGAGTCACTGGACCATCTGCCAATATGCGAGGGGTCCAAGGTTTCCACTGAGCAGCTTGTCGAGTATGTCCAGGCTTTTGCAGTTCTTTGTAGTGTCAGGACTTTTGTGTGCAGTGGTTATACTCCAAAAACAGATGAATCATTTCATAGTAGCGGTTTGGTGTATGGACTAAACAGCCTTGGATTGGCCAATTATCTAACCCAAGGTAACTGGGGAAATACCTTGGCTACCTTGTTTTCAGCCTCATCACCTGTTTGGAAAATGCCTGCCTGCCTTGGTAGCTCATTTTTAATGGTGATGACCAGATGTGTAAGTCATGGACAAATGTTTGCATTATTATGGTAGGCATCAACATTAGCTAGAAGAGTATATTCCCCCCCCCCCATGTACTATTTAGTTGGTCAGGTTTCTGATTAGCAATCATGTCTGTTAAAGGATTCTCTATCAAATGATATCTTACCTTTTAGAATATAATTAAGTACTAAATAATATTGAGAACTTCTGTTAATGTGTGAACAATATGATCCATTGAGTAAAAATTCTATTCATCATTTTGCAGATTTTCAGAGCCTGAACAGTTGAAAATCACTGAAATGCAAGAGAGTCAGACAGTAGTCAGCCACATTTACAGTGTCTTTAATTCTGGTCCTAGTCCATTGCTAGCTTCAGAGATGACAATTGGGATTCCTCAGCTGAGTGATGCAGGAGAAGATTTGATTAGAATTAATAATTTCACAGTAAGCTGACAGAAAATTGAAACTGTATCATAAACAGTCAGATTCTTGAAATAGTTCTTGTAATAAATACTGAATTAAAAATCAAATAGTGGAAATTGAGTTACAAAAAAACACCAGTTATTAATCTATATATATATTGTTTGATATTAAATTATCTAATATTTTGAATAATAATTTTCAACTTAGTGATGTATATGCAGTTGAAATGAGAACAGTGTTAATTCCAGATAATGCCTACCCTAATCTAGTGAGTTTGATCCTTGTATCAGGAAGTTCAGCAACTTGCTATTACAAATATAGGAATGTTAAGTGCGTTTGTTATCCATCAAAAATGGTGATGGTTTCTCCAAAAAAAAACTTTTGCTAGCTAGATTTAACTACATTTTTTAACCATGACACAGATTGTTCTGATTCTTCAAGTATTGATGAATTTATTGCACCATATTCATTCAAGGACTAGGGAAGCTCCGAATGAGTAACTTTGAAATTGTAGTACCCCTTTTCAAGCCATGAGGCAGCAAACCTACCCCTTTTATCATCAAAAGTCAGTGCCCCGCTCTAAGTTGCCTTTTTTTTTTTTTTTGTGTTCAGATAACTTAACTTTTTTGTCTTTTACAGGTTTTGGGCTCAGAAGTCTGTCGCTGCTTTGTAAACAGTTCAAATGATGGTCCAGTGGAAGATCATCTATTGCAGGATGTTCAGAACACAGACATAATTGTAAGTGTTTCCTTGGACTTATTAGTTTCTTGTGTCAGGTCAGGACAAAATTGGATCCTAAACTGCCCTTGAGAATTGAATTGAATCTCAAACTGTACCCATTTATAAGTGATTTCGAGTTTTCCTTTTCTAGCACAGCTAATTTAAATTGAATTATTATTTATATCGCTGTCTTTGGTAGGGATGATGATCGTGTTCTTTCCAAGACTGACTAATGTGCTCCTGTCGTATTTCGGTGGTGGCCTATTGAGACCCCTGTTTTTAATTACCCAAGTAAAACAAATCTACATAAATTAATGTTTTTTGTATTTAATTTGACAAATTACTTCTATTTCAGGACTGTGCAGTGGTCAGCTGTAAAATTGTCCACTGTAAGTGTGAATCTATCAGTACGAATAAGGAAGTGAAAGTATATGTAGTCTTTAAAATAAGCAAGAAAATCAGTAGTCAGTTAGAGGTGAGTGAGTTTTACTAGTCTATTGTTATAGTGCAACTTTTCCTGACATCTCAAATATAGGAAAAGAATAAATTGTAGATGTTGCTGGCATATCATTTGTGAAAAATTATGCATGATGATATCTTTAAATTGTCACAATACAATAGATTCAAGTTTTTCCTTACATTAGTATGGACACAATCTAAGTAGTGCTCGATGCAAAAAATAAAGAAAAGCTTTAATTTTGATTTAAAGTAGCCAAGCGGAAGGAAGTAAGTTGGTTGTTGGCTTTGAATTATGTTGTTAGGAACTTTAATTACAGGAATTGTTGGCTGCCCCTCTGACTTAAAATTGTAATAAGCTATTTTAAAACCATTATTTCAAGAGTGCTATGCTCCAGATTTGATCTGTAAGTTGTCAAGTAATTATACCTATTATGCCATCATGCTGCTGTTGACATTATAGTAAATTTTTGATAACCGATAGTTTTTTTCTTCATCTAGACATGATACTGCAATATTAGCTGATTTTGTATTCATCATTAGGGCTAGTATGATAGACAAACACTTATCTATGTTGAATCTAGTTTGCCATTTACAAAATCATGCATGCAATTGATTTTGATCAGCCAGTAAGTTACCTTACCTTATAATTTATGATTATCAAAAAAAGGGGGAGGCAAATGTTGAGCCTTGTGATATCCTGCTGTTAATATTCCGGAACTTGGAAGGAATTCTTTTGATGCACTTTTGTCCTCAAGTCATAACAACAATTTACTATTAATACAATGTTTTTTTTTACCTTTACATATACATCTTCAAGAATGATCTTTCTGAAAACCATGTTGACCATTTCATCTTTCATTAATGTTTCTAATAGTTTTCCTACTGCTTACTGGCCTAAATTCCCAACATCTCTCATTTCCTTTAATTATGGGAATATTTAACAGAGCAGGTTAATATTGTTTATCTGTGGTTATGTTGGCATTATTAACTAAAGCTTCTGGAATTAACTCTAGATCTAATGCTTTTTTGCTTACTAAGATGTCTCCTTATAATTTGATGTAACTAGAGAATTATTTTTTTAAGGAGACCAATGTGCTCCCCAATTTTCATCTACATCCTTGGTTGTTGGTTATCAGCTTGTCCCAGTTCATCTTGGTTAATTATCTATTTTGGAAAGATATCTAATTTTTAAAATTCTCATACTGTGCATGCATGCGTTTCTGCTCTCAAACTTTCTTGTTTTCTTTAGACCATCTAACAGGGTTGACAGTTTTTGTTCTTTCTAATCCTACAGGAAGGCAAGAAGTTGGTTATCACCTCTAATGCAACATTTGTGGGAAAGCATCACCCCATGTACACTACCCGTCCTCAACAAAAGGTATGTATTTGTGGTAAAGTATTGAAATATTTGGTATTGTATTCTGTGCAGTAAGGTATTGCATTGCATTCTGATTACACATTCTGATTACAGTTTCAGGTCTCAACTGAATTATTAAGCACCACAGAACATAGTGTTGACATTGGAATCATAATAGGAAGCATTGTGGGTGGACTGATTATGCTGTTGTTGCTATGCATAATCTGTTGGAAGGTGAGTTTATACACATAATTTTTTTTTTAAATTACTGAGTCAGGTGACTATACCAAATTTTACCAGAACTGTTAGGTGTGTGTGCCCGTCAAGTATTTGAGATCAGTCCTACTGTTAATAGTTTAGTTTTTTTTTTTCCTTGGCCTTAAGAAAAGCTGCTGTTGTAATCTCTTCCACATACTATTAAAAGCGCTAAACTGGATCTAGAGCACACTATAGATGAGTGACGGAGATCTTTTTCTTAAGTAGCTAACTTGATGTGGAGAGTTAAAATTCAATCTGATATGAATGTTTTAAGTGATTCATCTTTATTTTTCTCTCCCTTAGTGTGGTTTCTTCAAACGTAAAAAGAAAAGTGTTGAAACTGCTGCTGAGTCTGATGTTCCACCTTATCACGACAACGAAAAAGACAGTAACTTACCAGAGAAAAATGAAACCAAATGCTGACTGCCTTCAATGATGCAAATGTTTCGTTTCACAATGTACTAATTAAGATTTTTTTTTTTTTTTAGCTTGTCTTTACAACTAGAATTCACTTATCCTTGTTTTCCCAGTCAGCTGGCTGACGGTAACCAAAGCCCAAACGATTGTTGGGCTATAAACTGAATTTTACATGTTGAATCATCTGTTCATGCTTTTTATTTATTTACAAGTTGCTACTCTGGTCTCATATCATTTGAATGGCTGAAAGCTTATTTTTTCTAATAAAAAAAGAATGAGCACTAACTTCTTGGATCGATTCTTTACTACCATGAAAAATCAAGTCCTGAAACATTCAAAAGTTTATTTTGTTATATACAGGCAGTAAGTTCTAGATGTCCAAATAAGATTAGTCTTCTCCAATTAGTCGCCTGAAAAAGAAAAAAAGAAATCCAAAATAATGCTTCTTTACTGATAAATATGACATTCTTTTCTTGAATAGGGTTAAAAGTTCCGCTCTCTAATCAAAAAAAAATTTTGAATAGCCAGATACTTACCATTTTGGCAGGTTTTACATTTGCAGTTTGACAAAGTTGTATAGTATGCATCTCTTCTAATACCACCACAGCTGACTTTAACAGGAATTGTTCCGTTTGTTGATCCCATACAACAGGAGCAGGAGTTGCGTGTTTTGTGCATTGAGTATGGTGAGGTATTCACTGCTGGCATTTGAGTACTACTGCCACAAGATCCTTTACAATAGTAGATGTGCACTTTCTCCAATGACCGGCAACCAGATATTTCATCTGTTAGATACTCCAGATGATGGTGTAATGAGCATGTTGCTGTATTAAAAAAAAAAATATTAGTTGTTTCATGATGCATCATTCCAACTAGAAAGTGTAATAATTACTTCATAGCAGATGGGGCTTTGAAAAAAAAAATAAGTACTTACTCTTTTTCTTGACACATCTTGGACAGCATTTGTTTGGTACATCATAGGATAGTTCTTCATCCTGAAATAGATAAGAGAAATCTCATTCTATTGAAGCAGCTGGTACATTTTTCCATCAAGGCAAATGTGGGCTGATCATATAGTTAAGCTCAATATTGATTATGAATACACGTGTAGTAGAGTCATAGCTGACAAGGAACAATTATTTTTTTAAATAAAATATTTATTTCGTTAGCGCGCACACTGTGCAAATTTGAGATTTAATAGAGTGGATTACCCTTACCTCTTCACATTGTTTAACTGTGCATATAGGGCTACATTTCACATCACCTGCAACACATTCACAACTTTGACATTTATCACTTTTTTCCCATCTACTGCCAGACTGTGAACAGAAGAAATGAAATATAAGAAAACTCAAATATTTCTTTCCATATGTGATCAAAATTTACTGTTAAAATGGGTTATTAATATAATAGATTGTTCTCCTTACCTCTTTAATTTCACCATTTACTATGCAGTTCTCACATTCCTTAAGCAGAATGCATGTGCCATTATCTGATCTAGCATAGCCCCTTTTGCAAACGCAGGCAGGAGTCTGGTGGCAAACTGCTGGATGATATCTTTTTTCACAAGTTATTTCACAGCCGTTCTTATTCCATGTCTCATTTTCTTTACAAACTGAAAAAGCAAGATGCGCAAATTGTACTAATATCATTGGCATGTTTTCTTCCTCATTCCAAATTTTAGTGACCTGCACACAGTAAGACTGGGTCTTGCTGAACTAGATGCATATGGGTGAGAGAGATTAACTAACCTGCAAGTAGTTGTTCTCGTAGTAAAACAAAAAAAAAAATCCATCCACTGAGTTAAATTCTGAATGCTGAAGTCAGTCTCACTTCACCAGGTATGTTGCAGTTATTTTAACAATAACTACTTTGATTTAATATAATACAACAACTAGACAACTGATACTTACCACAATTTCCATTTGTGCAGTCTATAATCTCTTGAAGTTTGTTAAGACATTCAGGTTTGTCCTGTCCAATTATCTTTCTGGCTCTGGTTTTTTTTCCTATACCACATGAACTAGAGCAAGGCGACCAAAGGGACCATGACGTAAAATTACATGCAACTGCAAGAGAGTATATGAATTATAGTCAAGTTAAGCGGTGTTTGTATGTATGCCTGCCTTTTCTTATGTAACAAAAATAAATGGACTTCAGAAAATTTAATTTTCAACAGCTGGCAATGTTCACTAACTTATACTAAAAGGTTGAAGACATTAGAAAAGTAATTCAAAGTTAAATTATATAGATATTCCAATGTGTCAAAATTATTAAAGCTACAAGGAAAAAGTAATGTTTTTCTTCTGCTTTGTGCAGGTCATAGCAACAGTATTGCAGCTATTAAGCAGGGTACTTGAAAGATTGATGGACTGCATGTCCACACACAACTCAATTTTCTTTTTACTTAAAAAAAAATATATTAAACAAAGAGAAGATAAGTTCTTATTTTCATTTAGCATAATAAGTTTTAGCATTCCTTCAAATTTGCTTATTTTTATTTTATTTTTTTTTTTTGTCCAATATTTATCTGTACCAATACAAATTGTGAATCATTCCAGTGTTAGGAATGAATATATATATAAGAACAGAAAACTCACTCATACAACTTTGATTGTTACAGAGGTGAACATCAGTGAGATTTACATTGCAACCAGCAGTGTACCCTATAAATGACCGATTTCTTTGCTGAACACCACCACCACAGCTGGTTGAGCATTCATGCCACAAACTCCATTCTGTTACTTCACAACCTGAAAACAGAAAATTTGGTTTTATATATTTCAGGGCATGGATCACATTCTCATTTTAAAGCAGTATATCATTTAATTTGTTTGTCATTCTCAATATTTTCATTACTATGCATTTGATTTAGTATGAATAACAGTTACTTTAGTGGAAGATTGTGTATTGTTTGTTTTTAGATCACTGGCTATTATTAGTTAGTCTTCATAGTGCCCACAAACAAGAATGTGTCAAGATTTTCTGCAGTACTTTGATGCCAAGCAGAGCATCATCATGATAAAATGACATTAAAGAGAGTTCTAAAATCTACCAAGAAATTCAGAGCAAGTGTGGAGGTGTGATAAGAATGTTAATTTAGGATGTGCTGGATGATCATATTTTGAAATTATCCATTACTACCATGTTGGATGTCAAGTGTGTTTTAGTGTTAGTGTATGGTGGTGGTGATCAAATGACATGATAAACCACAATTTGTACATCAGTAATTCTAACTATTTTGTCCTGCTCTTGATCTCTCATGTAAAATCTGAAAACCACTGCACAGCAAGTCCAACCTATAGATGTTGTGTTTATAAACTTCAATCATGTGGGGACTTATATTTCCGACAAATAAATAAATAATTCTTGCTTTCGGAAGTGTAGCTATTAAGGCAATGTCTAAGATCGTCACCAGGGATGAATGAGATAATACTGAACTGTTTTTGTTTTTGGAAGTGAGGAGAAATGATGGCACCATTTTAAAAGTTCGAATTTTGAAATAATTCTCATAGGCTGCTTTTAAAAGTAGGAATTGTTTACTGCCAAATCAGTTGCCAATTAAATTTATCATTACTAATAATACTAAAGGAGGCGCATAAATTTAAAAAAACGACATAACTACAGTGCACTTTCCAAAATAATGTAAATTTTGCAATAATTTCCTCTTGAAAAGTTAAATTTTTTGGCGCACTTGCTACTCCAGTAATTATGGCAGCCTGTTTTCACAATAACAGGTAAATGTTTAATGAGATGTTGCTGTATATACTTACAAGACACATTTTTGTTACAGTGCTTAACTTCAAAGTTAAAACCAGAGCAGTTATCTCCACCACACCTAGGTAGTGGAAAAGAACATGTCCGTGTTCTTTTTCTGGCTCCACCAGCACACGTCTTACTGCAGCTGTCCCACATACTCCATGAAGTCCAGTCACCATTAACTAAGAAAGAAAAACGTTTTCATTTAAACAGTTTATATAATTTAATAACTGAATCAGCATTTAACTAGAGATAGATTCAACCTAATTCCATCCTGAGTATTTTCATCTAGATCAGCACACCATCATCTCCAGGAGTGAGGCACATCCTGTACCCGGGTGAATGACCCATATCAACAAAACAAACAAAGTGCCCATTTAAGAAAAAAGAAATGGATAATATGCAATCGTGTTTATTATGGGAGAAATGTGAAGTCTTGTTTTCTGTCTCTTATTTCTCATTATAAATATTATGCTTAACCATATTTTCATCTTATCTTGAAATATTTTTGAAAGCCCAGCTACTGAATTTACTGCTGTATGTACACCTTTAATATGAAATGATTGACTTCATGGATCAGCTGGTGCCAGTGTCAGTGCTTTAGTTGCTCTGATTAGTTATCCTTGTGCATGTTTCGTAAGCATTCATTAGTAGTTCTATTTAGTCACTGTAAATACAGGCAATCACTTGGAATTAGTTTGCTGTGGATTTTGCTCAATACGTCAAAATGCAAATGGGAAATTTCTCTTGAATCCAAAATGAAAAACTAGAAGAAATGGATGCTAGAAAAATGGATTAAGACTGAAATCTGCCAGAAGTTTGGCATTGCAGGATTTAACCATATTGACAATTCTCAAAAAACAAAGAGAAGATGGTCAAAGCCTTCATCTATTCTTCAATAGAAAAAGACCAAAGGAAGCAACAACTCACTGGTTTTTTTTTTGGTTGGTTTAAAAAAGCTAGGGCCGTGAATATCCCCATATGAGGACAAATTTTGATGGAGAAAGCCTCTGACATTGAAAAAGAACTAAGAGTTTGCTCCCAATTTGGGATGGCATGAGTGATCATCAAGGAATACTAGACACTACAGAACAAAATCTTGTCATAGCCTGGAAATTGAAAGGTCTTTCACTTTTGTGGGATTATAGCCCTAGGGATATTTTCAATGCAGATGAAACTGGGCTGTTCCAGTTAGTATTGGTAATCAACTTTGTCTAACCCTGAATCACTGTATCTGGTGAGGACCATGAAGAGCAGCCCTCTCTACTGCTCTAAGACTACCAAGCAAGCAAACTACTGTATAGACCATTTCAACTGTGATCCATTAACTTCCTTCTCTTTTGGGAAGAAGTTAAATATAAGATAAAATCACAGTTTAGTGCTGCATTATAATGGTTGGAAGAAGCCCTACATCTTGCATAGTCAAAATTTGGGATTCATTTTTCCATTCTATGTCCATATAGCTGCTTCAAAAGCAAAAGCCTTGGTATTCAGCTAATACTTCAAGTACGGTAAAAAGATATTTCCATTGCAGCAGCATCAACACGAGAAACACTAAATTTCTTCTGTGAGATCATCATCACTCATTTCACTACTCAGCAGAGACTCTGCAATATCTTCCTCATTAAGTACCTGATTTTAAAGGTCAGTGGCATAATTTCTATTGAGTTTGTGACATTATCAACAGCTTTGTACCCAGGAAATTTTTATAGAGACCAACAAATGAACTTGTCTCTGTGTTCTCAGGCATCATCAAGAATTTTGGAAGATTTTCCACAATTTCTGTAATATCAAACTGGAATTTCCACCCACTTCTGTTACATTATATACAGCATACCTGATATTAATTTTCTTCCACTGCCACAACATGCTTTTTTCACTCTCTGATTCTTTGATCTAACTTAAGTAAACAGGTAGGTAAATAATGTTAATGATGTTTTAAATGTTCCAGAACTTCTTGGACTACAGGTTGTACAAATACTGTCAAATCTGCAGGCGTCAAGATATGAGAGCTATAATACCCATCCATAACTATAATAATAATTACTATAATTTGTAGCCAACAGGCAAAGCAGTCATGTTTTCACTTTTAATAACACACAGGTTATTTTATTTTTCCATTCTATCGGTAATTTCCAATTTTGTCTGTACAGAGAAGACAGCATGTTTACATTTGTCACAAGGTCAGAAAAGCCATTTTGCAGCACTACCAAGCAATATAATGAGAGACAGCTGGTGAAATGTGTACAGCAACCATGGGCATCCACAAGGTGGAGCAACTCCTCCCCCCACCAGGAAAGTTGATGGTGATAGTATGAAGAATTTATTTTTTGCCCAATTCACCATGCTCACTGGTGTATGGTGAATTGGGCAAGAAATGAGTCTGTACCTGGCCAAAGGCTGGGAAAAGAGTAATGATACAGGAAAATACAATATAAGGGACTGGCAGAGCAGGCATATGCACCCCCTAATTAATCTTGTGGTGCCCATGACAGTAACTACTCAGTTCTGGGCACACACAGTTTGGAGGCATGAGAAAACAAGTAGACATTGGCACAAGAGACTAATTGTGGTTTGTTTGTTAATCTGGAGAGCAGGAAAATCAGAGTTTGTACTGTAATTAACTAACATATGAGACTCCTACTACTTACTCATTGATGTTCAGAATCTGATGTCTCATTTGATATACTACAGACATTTTGATCCTAAAATTATTCCATGTGAAGGTGCTGGTTAGTTACCACATTAGAGTAATAAAAACCAAAATCAAATTTTGCAAAGTCAAACTTACCAACTGCTAATTTATTATTTTCACATGTAACCTCTTTGTTTTTACAGTAGCTAAAAAGAAATGAAACAATATGTCAGTACAGTTTGGTACAATAATACATTTTAAAAATCCATATTATTTTAATTACACTTACATTATGTGATTGCTAAAACAAAAAATTTTTACAAATAAAAGTTCATGTTGTTGTTTTTAAATTACAGTGGTTCTTTTTATTGTTCATTAACAATCTTCTCTTTCTACTTTCTACAACGCATTGTTGGTAAACCTAAACTGGGAATAAAACCAATTTTGACAATACAGGAGACAGAAAAAAAAACAAAAAACTGACCAACTACCTGTTTGCAACCATTTATCATTTCCTATTAGATAGATGACAAGATATAGTTTTCCTTCAAATTGTTTATTTTATAGTGCTTTTCTGAAGGTTGAGTCTTGAAGTAATAGATGGAATTTTTGTTTTTCTCAATTTAAAATTTTTGCTTTAGACAACTGACTGATAAGTTTGTTGCCGTTGCTTTACTCAATCATGTAACAAACTAAGTCTGTCTTGAGAAGAATACCATCACAATTTTTGCTTAAGCAAAGCAAAATTCTCACATCTATACAAACGAGATGTTATTTGCTTGTAGATACACTGGATGCTTTTTTCCAATGTCACAAGAATGACAATCCTTATAGTTAAAAATCAAATAAATACAATCTAGTAGGTAGTATATTTGGTCAGTGAAAGGGAACAAATTCCAAAATTTTGTCTCTTAGGTTTTCAAAGTTTCTTTTAAAAATAGTAAAGTAAGTTCTATTTCTATAAATTATCTATGAAAATCTCTTGATGGGTTCACTTTCATTATAATGATAAATTGGGGCATCATCCAAATTGTAGACTGTAATATTTACGTTTTACATGTGTTTCTGTAGTTATGGGAGAATTTCCTAAAAAGATCATTTATCCTACACTTTCTTCATTATCATAACTACTAGCCCATAGAGTTTTCAGGATAAAGACAATCCATTTTTATGTTGAAAGGGTGCAAATGTACACACACACACAAATTGATTAGGGGACATGCTCAGTGGGGTTCATGTCTAGTGATTGACCAGACCTTAGCAGTCATGTTGCATGGGCAATGTGAGCTGGAGCACCATCTTACATGGTTGGCAGTAAAGCATGATAGCATGTGTTGCTCAGCTATGCGATCCCTTTCAAATTCCATCAGATTCTGTGAACTTCCTCTTTGGGGCATGGTTGTCTAGACTGGGACTTCCTATTCTTAAAGCTTGCAACTATATGCTTGTCATGTGAATGGAATGGCCTATATGAGTTTCAGGAAGGTATCTATTTACTTATATCAAGTATGCATACATATATATATACCTACAAATTTCATATCACTTGCAATAGCATTAAGTAAAACCTTTAGCTAGATGAATATGTCTATCAAAATATATTCTTTTAAAGATTTATATATATACAGTCAAAGAGATGAGTTTTTAATAAATGTAAGCAAAAGCAGGCTAGCAAGGATTATAACATTTAAAAAATTCTAATCAATAAGTAAGGTAGAAATCTTTATATGTTTTAACATTATTATTAAATGGAATATGTAAATAATATTTATGCTAACTGTATTGTTAAATTATTGAATATTAAGTTATGTATATATAGATTATCAAGTTTAATTAAAATTAATAAATATATATAAAAAAAACAGTCTGCTAACCAGGTTACACATTCAGTTTCATTGATCTTGTCCCCATTGTAGTAATTTTTGTTGGCAACAACACAGTCAGGTGGGCACTTTGTCATATTGCACTCTTCACTTTCTACTTTGTGTTTTTCTCCACAGTAGGTTTCATTACCATTTTTCAAATGTCTAGATTTTGAAAATAAAACAGAGAATTAACCACAAGGCTAAAAAAGCAACTAAGCCAAAACTAAATAAGAAAATACCTTTTTTAAAACAAAAGGACAGTAGCCATCTGAAAATGATTTCATAAAAATGAAGCCAGCATATTTACTCATGATCCCTGACTGATGTATAAAGAGAATGAAAAAGAATAAATAGAAAATTTATTGGCACAGTTAAATGTATCATTGAATGTAAATTAATGTGGTTAATACTATAAAATAACAACTACATACAGTATTCTGGATAATTCTTAACCCATATTAACAAGCAGCATTATCACAAAGTGGCAGATATTTATAAGGAAGGTTGGCTTAAATTTTGTTGGTAGACTATTCCATGTGCCTGACTGTATAAGTAAGTAAATACATGATATAAAGTCAAGAAACCTGTTATAATAATTTCTCCTCTACCAACACTTTCAATGATGTTCATGTTAATAAGGCTCTTTTCAAATGTTTATAAGCCAAAATGCTGTAAAGGGCTGTGGACAAATCAACTACAGGGAGTCTCAATCAAATTAAATAAGATCTTTCATTATTCCTTAAGAAAAGAAAAACCATAAAATTTATTTGAGTCTTATTTATTACTATACATCAACTTATGAAAGTGTCTAACTGCCTGTGAACAATGAATACAATTTAAAACTCATACAAAGACAAATATTTTTTTTTTAAACTAAAAATATCTGGATTGAAAAAAGGCTTCAATGATTACTATGTAGTTTAATTAGTGTCCTGCCATATTAATTTGGACAATCCATAAGTTAATGGATCTCAGTCAGATGTACAGTGATAGCAAAAATTATAAGCAGATTTGGAGAAAAATTTTCAGATGTTCATAACTTTTGTTAAAATGACCAACAACAGCACATTTATATGTCAGAAGAAAGGTAACTTATCAGGTTTTCAGATGCTTTTCAAGTTCTAGCACAAATTTACATAAAATAGATTTCTAAGCAGATTCTGAACAGTTGAATAATTTCATATGATGGTAGAGGATTTTATAGGCCTAATGATATTTATCACTTGTGTGGCTAATATATAACTAATTATCATTTTCTTGGAAAGACTATATTTCCTAGCCTTTCTCCAACTACTTGTTCAAGAAATGCTGAGCTTTGAAAGCTGTAATTTATTTATTCCCGAATCTCCAAGGAAATCGGAAACAGTAAAACAGCCTGCAGACAGCCTGGGACCTCTACCAAGTTACTGGACAGAATAGTGATCATCTGCATTCCTGCCGGCTTATAAAAACTACACAAAGATTGGACCAGTGCATCCATAGGCTATCTGAAGCTGATTGTATGAAGACGGCTGTGGACATCCATAGGAACATTCAGGAGTGGAAAGATGGGAGGATCAGTGTGCAGACTGTCAGGAACTGACGGCATGAGTTTGGACTGAATTGGAGGATTGCCAGGAAGCAGCTGTTTATTTCCCGAAAAAAAAATGCTTGCACCATCTCAAGTTTGCAGGGAAAACACTGACTAGACTCCAGAAATGTTGTCCAAAGTTGTCTGGTCGGAAGAATCCAAGTTCAATCTGTTTGGTTCTGACGGTGTGAATATGTCTGACACAAAATCAGTGAAGGGTTCAATTAGAAATGTATTCTTCCATCTGTTCAAAAGGGTGTTGTGAGCATTATGATTTGGGGCTGTTTCTCTGGACATGGAATTGGTCAGATTTATGAAATCAAGGGAACTTTGCACAGAACAGATATTTGCACATCTTGAGAAATGACTTCAAACCATATGCTGAGAATTTGCTCTGAACTTGGATCTTCCAGCAGGACAATGCACCTATTCACACTGTGAATACCATTAAGCATTGGTTCCAACCTATGAAACCTCTCTTCTCGAATGGCCTCCTCAGTCTCTGGATTTAAATCCAATAGAGAACATGTGGCATACACTAGGTGGAGGGATTAGAGTTTCAATGCCAATGAAATTGAGTGAGTTGCATGAAAATATGGAAGAATTATTGGGTAAATTTATGGTTGACTATTGGAACAAGCTGATCAATTAAATGTCCTCTCACTGTCATACCACGATCAGTAATTTCAGGTATCCTACCAAATACTAGAAAGTATTTAATGTTTTGGTTGGCAAGAAAGTGCCTTATTTTGCAAATATACATTGTCTAGATCGAATCATGAAATCCGCTTACAATTTCTGCCACTATAAAATGACAATAAAATTATTTTGAGAAACAGAATTTTTTTGTACACATTTACGGTGAGGCTTAAAAAGCATCTGAAACACTGATACATTATCTTTCATCTGATATATAAATGTGCTGCTATTGGTCATTTTAGCAAAAGTTATGAACATCTGAAAATATTTCTCCAAATCCGCTCATAATTTTTGTTGCAACTGTGCATATTTCACATGTAGTTATGTATATTGGATGTACTTCTCCATTTACTCAAAGTCATGCTATAGGTTTCAGAATATGCCCAGGGTCAGTGACAGCAGCGATCACAGCATTTTTCTTATTGAACCCTGACCATGCTATTACTTGCCACATGTTTATCATCAAGATTCTCTTATTCACATCACTCATGCAATGGAAATGAGCCAAAATGTATTCCATCATCATTTCCACTGATCCTCCTACAAGGCTACATAACCTGTAAAACTCCTTTCTGTCCAATAGGACTGAAACATTTCAAAAGGTCTGTGTTCAGAGGATGTGTTTTGTAAGATCCAAGAGTAATAGTGGAATGTGCTCCTTCTTGAAGAGTTCAAGTCTCAACAATTCAGGTCTGGAGGTCCCACCTGGGTCTCTAATGTTTGTCAAACGTCTCAATTATGCTGGGTGTGATATCTACCAGTTTACCAGCAAGTCATACTAAGGTTCAGTGTCTTTCTTCTTCTTCAGGAGATGGTGCTACACGCACCAATCTTTTGTGACCAATTAAAGCACTGATATAAATTTGATCAAGTACCCTGTGGGAGCATCAGGTCATCTTGACAGCAACCAATTCATGTTCCACCAATATGGTGGAATTAAAGGAAAATCTCACAGGATATCAGTAGCATGGGTCAGACTGTGATACTGAATCTTGCTGATTCAATGCCAAACAGGACAGAAGCTCACTCTACTGCTCTTTCCTTTATAACAACAGGTAGCCAAAATATCACAGTAAGACAATGTATTAGCTAAAATGCTATGTGAAATTCTTAAATGCATGAATACTGCTTATCAGTAACTACTTGTGTTTGACCTCTAGTAAATGCAACATTTAAAAAAATTAATTAGTAAATAACTATCCTGGCAATAACAAAACTGAATATAGAACAGATACAGAAACATAAACAGAAATTCATATGTGTTATGCAGGAGCTACTCTATTACTCTGTACATCCTATGTTTAGTGAAGAGAAATCAAACCAAAGTTATGAAAATTAAAAAGTATGCTTTTATGAAGCTCTAGTACCATAAGAGCTAACAGGTCCTTTCTTTTAGATGACAGTCAACATACCTGAATCGTTTCCTTATTCCTTCGCCACAAGAAACATTACAATTGTTCCAAGAAGTCCACTGATGCCCCACACAACCTGTAAATATTAGTAAAACAAACATAAATTGTGTGTGTGTGTGTGTGTGAGAGAGAGAGAGCGAGAGAGAGAGAGAAAGACACAGACAGAGATTAGTGAAAATGAAACTGTTAATTAAACTTGTGTTTACAAAAAGCTTAATTAAAAAAAAAGAAGTTTACTTACAGGAATCATTCTTGACACATGCTATTTTACCATCTCTCTCACAAGTACTGGAATGAAATAAATAGAATATAAGAATATTTAATTATTAAAAAAAAACAGAACACACAAAAATCAATCAATCATCCATATTCAGTAGTATAGGGATTAACAAGATTATGTTAACTTGGTTGCACAAAATTCTAGTTGAATGGTTGAAGGAAATAGCAATGATCTCCAATCTCAGATACTGACTAGAAACCTCAGAGTATCTCATCTGAAAGCTAAAGTTCCACTACCTTTTAATGATGATGATGATGAAAATGGAAGCAAACAAGTATCATCACAACCTTGAATTATATATGTAATAAATCTTTAAAATCTTAAAGTAAATTAAACAGAAGTAGAGGTTTATAGAGACATAAAAATTTCCCTTGTTCAAGCATATTTATTTCTTATTTAATTACTAAAGAAAATCCATATTATTCTCCTTTTGGCAACAATAATAAGAAACCCATCAAAAGTTTATTTACAGTTGACTGCTGCTGCTGCTAGAATTTACAAGTTTTTTCTCACTGGAGTGCCACTACTGCAAAGAACTACAATGATTTGACATACCAACCAAATCTGTGTCAGTCAGTTAACCAAGTACCCTGTCAAAGATGATTAGAATTATTTCAAAATTGTAAAAAAAAGTCAATGATTAATCAGATGCAACATAGAAGATGACACTGAGTTGGTAACATCTATTACCTTTCTTATGCAATGTTGTTGTTGTTGTTTTTTTTCATTTCAACATGAGCCCATACTAAATGCATTATTTATTTAAGCAATCATGATCTCACACCACAAAAATTCAAATTTTGCCTTTTGTTTCTTTGTGTACTGATGAAATAATGAAAAAAAAGAAAACGCAAGAAAGACAACAACGTTCTATAATCTGGCTTGCAGGGGGAATGAGGGAGGGTACCAAATTATCAAATATGCTGGATTATTGGATGTTACTCTTGGTCGCAACCTCAAGAAACTTTATTTTCACTTTTTTATATGATATACTGTAATATAGTATCAAAGCTATCACTACTTGTCGGCAGCATTGTGATCATCTGACTTCTGCTTGCCCAAAACATCCAGCTGCTGAACACCATGATGCAACTTGAAATTCCATAACCATCCATCAGAAAAGTTACACTGTTTATCAATATTCATGCCCTGTTGATACTGCTTAGCCTTTAGAATCAGCATTGGCCCAGAAAATGGCTTTCCTTTGGACCTTCTTGAGATAAACCACTTGTAGAGAGCACTATCCAGCTCAGCCACCTTAGTCTTCTTCAGAGTTTTCCGTTTTTCGATTCCCTTCATTGTCAGCTTATCCTTCTGCTTCTTGATCTCATATATTGTGGAGCTGCCGATGCCGTATTCAGCCATTATAGAGTTCCTGTTCTTACCTCTCTTGAACTTGCTGATTATGGCTGATTTCTCATTTAAGGTGAGAAAAACATGCTTCCTCTTTGTTCCTTTCGAAGCCATGGTAAAATAATGATGGATGGCTAAAAATAAGGGCAATAATTCATGATAAAGTTCACTGCATAGAGAAGTGTACCAAATACAAACAAACTGGAAGGAAGACAGTAATGGGGGCAGACTCGTTCACCAGCAGAGACTCATTTGCTAGCCAGCCAGATTTCCCCAAATTGTCTTGCGGCTTTTTTGAGCTGGAAAATCCAGATTAAAGGACTTTTACTGTAGTGGAGTTATCTCCCTTTCTAGTGTTTACTTAAACAACAAACATGACTGCAGCAGAAATTAGCCAACCGATGTAAATGTAACTCAGGTGTTTGGAATTCTTCTTTATTAGTCTGGAAGTTAAATAGAATTATGATAAAAAGAAAGATAATATCAGATCTACACGTTGAGTCCTTTCCCAAGATGTCCTTATTCTACAACTGTTCAAAAATAAATTTATTTCATTTAACAACTGCAGTTGTAAATGTCCAAAAAAAACAAAAAAACAAACAGCACACAAACACCTGATATAATAACAATAATATCTAATGAGGAAAAAAAAAAGTACTAATATTTTGCATAAGAACACAAATTTACCATGTTTCACATGGGTTTGATGTTGCCACAGTGAAACCAAATAATTTTTCATTTCCGTCTTTGTCATAGCAAGGACAATGGTTTTCATTGATGCACTGGTTCTGATGTATAACTGTGCCTGGTGGACAAGAGCAGCCTGGTTCACAGGAGTCAGACTCCAGACAAATGTTACGAAGTCGGTAGTCTTGGCAGGTGATGGGACAGCTGCTGTGTGGCTGAGAACAGTTGTTCCACACCATTCCATTTGTACAGTTTCTTACTAGAACACAAAAAGCAGTATGATCGGATTAAGTAAAAACAAACAACCCAGATAAGCCTTTAGAAAATGTGTAATCCACAAATAATTGTATACAGATAAACAGTAAAACTGCTTGAAAACTAATGACAGTATCACAACACAATTTGAAATAAAAGCAAAGGAAAAACAACACCAAATAACTACTGTAGTTTTGCACTGCCACGAAAAGAATGAGGGGCTGTGGAAATCATGAAGCACCCACAACATACTCACATTTACTGTACATTTTCTCCTAAAATGCTGCATATTTATGTAATATATTTTCTAGTAAAATATTGAGAGTAAAAGCATTAAAATTTTTTTTCAAGTGATAAATCTTCACAAAAAATGTAAAATTCCAAAGTCCAGCTTCATAAGAATAATAATAAAATTGACTGCCTTATGCAATTTATGCAGATATAATATACAGAAATTTTTTTAGCTTATCTTCTAAGTTTTCAGTCAACTCAAAATGAAGGCAATGATTCATTTTAAAATCCAAACCACAAAAAAAAGAAGCAAAAACAAATTTTAAATAAAATAAAGTTAGGTTACTGTAAGTGTAACTGAAAAAAACAACAACATAAGTCAAAGTGATGTGGAACTGGAATAAATAAAAATGCAAGATGTGCCATTTAATATAATCATAATTATATATAGTTTTAATTTCAATCTATATTTGAAGGGTTTATAATTTTTATTTAAAGAAAGACTGGCTTGCCTATCCTGCACTAAAGATCTCCCAAGAAAGCCACATTCAGTTATAAATTTGGTGTAAATTAAGATGGTTCATCAGCTGAATTCTGAGAACAATTTCCTGAACAAAGGAAGCTATTCAGTGGCATTTGCTTAAATCTAGTAAAAATGCATAATTATTCTGTAACAGTAATGAGAGATAGTAAATTACCGGCAAATACTGTCAATCCAGCAATTTAATGCAAGTTTTATGTGAGTGTGGCCAATAGAATGTCATTTCCCCTACATATGTGCAGATTATAAGTGTATTCAAACTGTCAGTTTGAAATCCTACCAAATCTCAGAAAACCCTACATTAGGGTATAAGTTACTGGTTTTCTTAATTTAAAAGCATCTGGTGAGGGAAGTAAACACTAATGGAAGTCACAACAAAGAGATTAAATATAAAAATATACAATTTCACAGAGCATTACCCCCAACACAAGTAGTCAAGCAATCCTTTGTTTGATAGTTTGTTCCACTGCAATCATAGCTTAGTGTGCTTGAAGGTTTTTCTAGACATTTTCGAGTCCTTCTGTGATATCCTTTGGTGCATGGTTCAGTGGTAGAACAGCTAGTCCATGATGCCCATGTTGTCCATGTGCCTGTGGTTAGATAAACAACAAAAATAAAAATGTTTAGATTTATTTTGTAAAGTAATCTTTTATTCTAAAAAAATGTCTTTAAGCTTCTTTTTCACAGTTGTTTGTAAAGAAAATTCCTATTTAAGATAATGTAACCAATAAACTCTAAATGTACACTTATGCTTGACTAATCTATTCTTTAATTAGTATTTGGTGCACTTCATAAAATTTCATCTGGTGTCATACATCAATAGAGTAGTTAAGTACACTTGTAGGTACTTGCATCCAAATTAAAATGAATTAATTGGACTAGTTCTGGTACCACTTGGTATTAAAACTTTCTTAAATTTAAAGTTAATGAAAATCATTTTAGTTTCTATAAATATAAGCAATGACATACTTACTGATGCAGTTCATAATATTACAGTTCCTTGTTTCTGCTATTGATAGATCACAGCGTTTAGTTCCTTTGTTAAAAAGCTTTGTTCTATTTCTGGTTTTAATGCCATTGTCACATGGTTTCGTGCATGCAGACCAGTGAGACCATGGAGTGTATGCACATCCAGTGCCTGTTTAACATAAATGGTGCAGCACATCACTCAATGAAAAATATCAACAAACAATAGTCAATATTTGCTCGCTCACTCATTTTTTTTTCCAGCATTGTAAGTAAAGTTTCCCTCAGAAAAGGAAGAAAGAGCAGTGCTATCATACTTAAGAGCATTATATATTTTTTTTAAACTGACAGATAAAAAAATATAATTTTAGAAAATACTAACGTACCTTTTTAAAATACAAAATGTACTTTTCATTAAAGTAAAACTTGGCATATGAAAAAAACTGCCTTCTAATAGTCAAACCATGGATTGGAAATTACTAAAGTAAAAGGGTTAACACTTATTCACTCACTACTGTACTGAGCTGCATTAAAGAAAATTCTCTAACACTTCCATCTACATTGAAGCTATTAAACTTTCTTCAAATAAATAAAAATTAAGAACATTTGTAGTAAATTTAAAAATTAGTTTATTTTTGGAATCAACAAAGAAAAGCAGACAAAGTGAGCATCAATATTTCTACATTCTGACATCCTCTATTTTCTTAAAATAGTGTTCTTAAAAATTAATACATTTTAAAAAGATACTGTTTTTATCTTTAAAAGAGGATGAAAAGATAATTTTTGAGCGACAACCTTATTTTGGATATACTGGCATATTTTTTTAAAAAAACTGCTCAACAGATAATTTTTTGCCTCAACAAACAGTTCTGGGCTAAGCTCTCATCTGACAAAACTTATATGTAGGATTGCTTTTAGTGTGTTTTTCAGGGATCTTCAAGGAATAAATGTGTAATAATTTGGACAGTTGGCAGGTATGAAGCAAGTATTCTTTTACCTTTTTAAACTGCTTTCAGGTAGATCAAAGGAATCCGGACTGCACTACAGACTTTGAAATATACTAATATATCTTACAGTTCAATCTATTTCTCTCTTAGTTTCGGGAAAACTACGTGTTTTCCAACCCTTAAAGAAGAAAAATACAGTGGCAGTCTAATAAGTAAAGAATTGCCTCATATCTCTACAGATATAGCTTGTATTTATCTAAAAAAGAGCAAGTTTAGTTTCTAGATTTACTCATAAAATAAAAAGAAAAAACAACCAACCTATAATTTTTTGCTAATCTTCCTCTTAAAGACTATCACTGTAGGCAGAATAGTAGTTTTTCTACTTGCTATCAATAATGCATATTAACAGTAAATTTATATCAAAACAGAAAATACATTAATTGTGCACAATTCTGACTAGAAGTAAAAATACTAATAACTTACCATTGCACTGTTCTCTGCTACATGTAATTTCCCCATTTTTACATGTACTGAAATAAAAGAGAAAAAGAAAAAAAAAAACAATTGGAGATTTTAAAACTTAAATGATGCTAGACTTTTGTTTTGTTCTTTAGTAGAAGAAACACATTGTACAGTATATCTGTTTATATGTAAATAAGAAAAAAGTAGAGTACTATTAAAAGTCATGGATTTCTTATCACTATAGTTTGTGTGACATGTAACAGCTCAAATGACCTTGTTTATTTTGAAATGATGCTAGCAAAACAGACTAAAATTGCTCATGGTTTGTCTGTGGAGTTACAATTCATTCACTGGTCAACTACATGTTGGTCACTGAGGGCTGTTTCTAAGAAAATAAGTTAGATCGAAGCAGAAAGTAGTTGTAATAATAAAGCCAATCAAACATTTTACAAAACATTATCTGATGTAAACTCACATTCAAGGATAAACAGATTTATAATATTATAAAAAAATATAAGGATATTTTGCATGAGACCTTTTGTATGACTATTTACAGTCATCTTGTCCATTGTGAGCATTGTGTAATCCTTCAATTTTGTGAACCCAAGAGTTGAATCATGTGACATTTATATTGCCTCAAGTGTTATTAGGTTGTTACAAAAGTTTTGTCGGTTTTTATATTATGTTAATTTGGGGTTCATTTCTTGTATGCTTGTGAAGGTGTATGTAGATAAGTTATATATTGTTTTGTAGCGTGTGTGCTTTGGCATAGATTATGCAAAATCTACCTTTTTAAAAATCATAAAATGGATATTTGTTTCAGGGCTCTGAGTCAAGCAGGGATAGAAAGTTTTTTGCGCCATTTTGCTTCACAAGTTAAAAACAGGCCACAAAGCGCACAAGGCAACTCATAACATTGAGCAAGAATGAGGCGAGGACACAGCAAATGAGCAGACAGTACAACGATGGTTTGCAAAGTTTCAATCAAGAGATGTGAGCCTTGAAGATAAGGAACGTAGCGGACGTCCTTCCAGCTGTGATGAAGACCATCTAAAAACCTCAGTTGAAGCCAATGCAAGAAACGGTGTGAGAAATTGCTGGAGAGCTTGATGTAAGCACTGCAACTGTTTCCCGGCATCTTGTCATAATCGGAAAGGTAAAAAAGCTTTGAATGAACAACAACAAAATCGTTGATTGGAGATCTGCTCTTTGCTCGTCAAAAGAAACAAAAACCATCACAGCTGAAAGGTGCTGTTGTGAATTAAACGTTGTTCATCAGAAACTCTCCAAACGACAGCTGGCATTGGTGAATCGAAGAGGTCCAGTCCTGCTCTATGACAATGCTCGTCCTCATGTCGCAAGAGTGACTCTTCAGAAACTGAACACATCGGGGTACGAAGTTCTCCCTCATCCAGCCTATTTAGCAGACCCTATTTCCACAGACTACCACCTTTTCAAACACCTCGACAGCTTTCTCCATGTGAAATACTTATCCATCCAAGCAGCAATTGAAACTGCCTTCCAACAGTTTATGGAAGATTCCAGAAATCCAGATTCTTTCAAAACAGTACAAATGCATTTATAACTAGTTGACAAGTGTATCCACTGTAATGGAACTTACTTTGATTAATAAACTTCATACTTAATGTTCAGCAATGATAAAATTCTCATCGTTGTGGGGAAAAAAAAACCGACAAAACGTTTGTAACAACCTAATACATGTGGCTCTTTGTTTCTGAACATGAGGTACCCAGAAAAGTCACACTGCAGTCAAGTGAGTAAAAATATGCATAATAATGGTCAAATTGGGTATAAAAGCTGCACAAATAATTACATAATAATGTTACAAATGGGCAGTGATACCTAGTTATAGCTAAGCTTAGAGTGAAAGTAGTCAGTCCAAATGTGGCTGCTGTTGTACTCAGTGTGTTATCAGCTAACTTCATAAGAGGTAGAGAGAAACTGGTTCATTTCATGAAAAACCTTGTAGGGGGAGCACAACAGCAGTACTGACTATCATGATAACCATCCAATTATTCATCTAACAATGTAACTGCCATCTCAACATGTTCCATCGAGAATAAATTGTGGCAGGTCCATGGGATGCACATCTCCAACCAGACTGTACAAAATCAGCATCTTTGTTAACTCACTAAATATTTCATAGATACTCTCCCACCCAAATGGAGGGAAACACTGGTGTGTGCTAGGATTAATTTGCACCGAACTTAAGTAGACTGTAGTTATATTTTTCTCTCTGCTGAGAGAAATTAAACTTTCACTTTGCTGATGATCATTTATATTTGGCAAGAACTAAATCAATGTAATGCTGACTCTAGAGAAAGAATATTTTCAAGACAGACAGATCGTGTGACTACAAAAGTGAACTGATTCTCATTGATGGAACTGTTACAGGTCAGTGCTACCTTAATAAAATCATTAGATCTGTTGTTTTACTGTTTTTTTGTTTTTTTTACAAAGTTATGGTAATCAATTCGCCTTTGTGGAAAAAGATAATGCAAGGATAGACATAAACCACTTTCAAGAAGGAAATATCCAATATCTTGCATGGCCTACTCATTCCCCACAACTTAAGCCTGATAGAAAGCATCTAGGATGAGGTTTCTAGGTGCACTGGACAGTGACCAGTTAGCCATAACAGAAGAATGGAATGCACAGCCACAAGGCTACATCAGATATCTGGTGAAAAGTTTGAGACAATGTCAGTTGGCCAGATGTGAAACTAAAGGTCATGTGACTTTAGGGTTTCTAGGCAGTGACTATTCATTATCATTATGGCATTACCAAATACAGCAAAAAATGCCCAGCTATTTACAAAATGAACTCTGGATGCCAAACTTTACGGTACTTTTTGAATTGTGTGCAAATGTATTTGTCTGAATAAATTTGTACAACTTATATCACAATATCCCTATATTGTTCTGATCAGTAGAGTACAAGCATCCCTTAATAAAAAGCAAGCCAGCTTTCATTTACAATGCATAATAAGATTCTTTTCTTAATTTTAAGTGAATAAAAAAAATACTAAAACATTTTCATGCAATCTGTAATTTTTAATAACCCTGAACTGGACACTTACCAGGTATTGCAATCAACATGTACAACCACACCTTGTTCTATATGGTCGTTGAAGTAGACTGTCTCATTTTCAGATGTCTTTCCAGGTAATCCATCTTTTTCTATCCAACCAGGTGGATTTGTACCCAAGAAACCAAATTCTCTGTAAAATGCTGCTGAAGTAAAGATGCACTGACATTTGCTTTCTGAACATTCTTTCGTTTGATTCACTTCTCCTTTGCACCCTCCCTGCCCAGATTGTGGAGGTGGGTTATCACACACCCTGCAAACAAAGTGAAAAGATTAAATACAAACTTTACTGACTAGCAAACTAAATTTGTTATAAAATATCAAAGTTTAATTTTAAAAATTTAGATATTTATATAAATAAAATGAAGGTAGATGTTAAATAAATTATATTACCTCTTTGTCACCTTGTATGGCAATCATTAATTTTTTAAAAATTTATTTTGCTTGCTTTCCAGATTACCTTACATTGACTAGGCATGAAACAAAGCAAGGCAAGGTTCTAATCTAAGCAGTGGAGTAGTTTTCATCCACCCCCCAAACCTAATGTTAAGTAAGGAAGAGCATTTATTTAAAAAATCTTTATGTTGATAGAAAAAATGATTTAATCAAAGCAAATTCAATCTATTAGGATGCCTAGCAATTATATAACATTACATACGTTTCAGATGGAATTATTTTAATGTTAAAATTTATCATCAAACTAATTTGTTTCTGCAATCAAGATAAATTTTTCTATAAATGCAGTAACAAATTAGTGAGTAAACCTAACTGACAATAGATGTGGTGCAGTACACCACCAATTCAGTGGTTCCTGGAGATTAAGCTCTTCCGAATAACATCAAGATGTCTGGGGAAAACTAGCAACCAACTTTGAAAGTGAGCCATACACTGTTTGAACTAAGGAAAGTCGAGAATTGGAAATAATTATGGAAAGAGGAAAAACTGGGTATGAATGCAATTCTTTGTTATTTGCATCTTGTGTAAAAATTAAACACTCCACAGTACAGTTGTGTGTTGGTACAGTGTACTGTGACTTTGTTATGCAAGTGCAAGCAATCAGAAAGTGCCACACTGGTTAAAGGACTATAAAAGTATAGGCAGTGATGTTATTGTATTGTGGTGGACACTATACCTCCATGAAATGAAATATCACATGAGAAGCATAAAAAAATCAAAGTTTTAGCAAGTGGAAACTACTCGTGTGGTTTCTTTCTGCCCAACTTCATGTTTCAAAGGAAGCTGTATGCAAAACTCTGAGGAAGGTATGTAAATCTGGTACTGTTGACAATAGACATGATTGAGGAAGAAAGTCCAAAGTCTCCAAAAGTAATATTAAGTATCTTGCAATATGTTCTCTCTGTAATAGGTAATGAGCCAGTACACATTTTGCAAATGATTTTAGATGTCAGTAAAACAGTCAGTGTACAATAGCTACAGTGTAGCATGAATGTGGGTCAATACAAAGTGGAACTGAAAATCAGTCAAGGGTGGCGGAGTTTTACTTAAAATTGAAGGTACAGTTATATTGACTGATGTCAGGTACAGGCAGGTTCCCATCCATTGTGCCATTCCTTGAGAAAGACAGCTCATTGGATGGAGATTCATCTTCCAACATGAAAATGATTTCAGAGTATACAGTTAATATGTCGAACATCTATCTGGAATGTAAAGTGACTGATGGAACACTCACAAAGTCCTGATATGGAATTATATGGCTACCGAGAAAGTCAAATGGCAACCAAAATTTTGGATGAACTGTGGAAAGTGCTACAGGATATCTAGATCAACATTCCACAGTCATACAATTTTAACTATGGGAGCATGGAAACAAGGTATATCACTCCATATAAAAAAAAGGGCTCACATACCAAATACTAAAGCACTGTACAATATATTAATTTGCTTTGTATATTTTCTGTAATAATGCATTGTGTATCATATACATTTCTCAGTTGTAAATATTCATTATTTGTGCATATCTTGTGTGTGTGTTTCCATAATCATTTCAAATATTGTGTATATTACTTCATCCAGAAGTTTTAACTTGAGTAAAGATATTTCTGTTTGACAAAAGACTTTAGTGATCAAATAGCTATTTGCATTTTGGGATCAATAATGTTCAATTTAAATCTATTACAGGTGCATGCAAAGTTGAAGCTGCAGAATTGTAAAGTGTATCTTGTTTCTGAGGAAGAAAAAAGAATGTAGTGTTTGAACATCAGTGATGAGGTACTTGATTGTGTATTTTGGTGACACCCCATCTTTTATTGTGTATCAAAGTGTAGAGAATTGTGAGTAGGTGAGAGAGAGCACATGTAGCATGGTGTTTTATGGAATAGATGGTTGGTGAAAAATCCAGTGGAATCACTGATATTCAGGGAATTATCAAGTAATGATCACAGTTAGAATAGTACATTAAAAAAACATGAAAATGAAATAAGAGTAATAATTAATTCCACACACACACACAGAGAGAGAGAGAGAGAGAGATTTTTTTTGTTTGTTTGTTTTGTAAACTAACTAGAAGCAAAATTTAATTACCTGTATCTCACTTGAACTCCTTTTCCACAATCAACACTACAAGCTGACCAAGTTAACCAGCTTGACCAGTTTGGTAGTTCTACAAATAGAAAAAGAAAATTAATCTAATTTTATGGCATCTTAACTGTTGAATTCACAGCTATCTCACCTACGACCTTGCAACAGACAAAGCAATAACCATAAAGGGTTAATCTTTAACATAGAACTTAGCAATGTGTTTATTTTTAAATTTAAATCAGCTGTACTTATCCCTATTAACTAAGCGGCATAATTAATATTTGGCTAAGAGGCAGAGTGGTTTATTCTTTTTCATTTTTCTTAATGATTTGTCTCAGAGGTTTTAAATAGAAGTAGGATGTAATAGTCAAGTCAAAAAGTGCAATCCACCAAAGAGATTAATCTGAAACCTGCATATGCTTAATTTGAACTATAAATTACATGAAATACTCAAAACCTAGAAGACAAATTGAACATTTTCTTAGATATAAAATTGCTAATATTCACTGCAATAGAATTCTTCAGCTGAAAAATTCGACTGTTGTTAAATACTGGTCAGGTGTGCTGGTTTTGTGTACAAAGTTATAGTCACAAATGGCAGTAATACACTACATTTTTGTGTAAATTATGCTTGCACGTAATATACCAGGACATTGTTTTACATCACATGGTTTGCTCTCTGATGATATAGTTCAGTCCTCAACTGGAGGAGAACTAAAGCACTAAATAAATACTTCATGGTTATTAATGTTGCTAATAAATCACTTATAATACAGAGCATATTCCAGGCTATTGTGACTGCATATCTTTGGGTTTTAGTGAAACTAAATGGCAGAATGCTAATTTTCCTTTCTTTTATCAACATCAGAACAAAAATTTTAGAACTTAGTGGATTAAGGTCTTAGTGATCTTAAAAGTAAAAGTGAAGTGATACAGACACTTTGATATAAGATAGGCATCACAGGAATTTCCAGAAACAAATTTTGTGCTAAACTACTGTATGATCTTAACTCCACATCTGGTTAAAAAATGACCTAATGCAATAAAGTACCAATATTTTGGAATGAAAAGAATTAAATGATGATATTTGCTTACTTTCTGGCATTATAGAGCACTTTATAAAATGGATGTGAAGTAAAGCACATAGTGATAGATGTATCACTGATATTTTTCTAAGAAAATGCCACAATATCTTGAAAGCTTGATCATGATATCTGATGTAAATAAGTATAACATCATTTTGTGTAGATATATCTCATTTTGTAACAAAATGCCAAATGTATATCTGTGGTATTCTTTACCAAATGCACCACTGTAGCTGTATGGTGCAGAATGGTGTTTTTGTCCATAAATACTGGTCTAGTAGCAAGTGGGTTATCATCAGAATGAAAAAAAGAGAGCTAAAAAATTCTTTTTTGGTACCTGTTGGAATTTAGGGGTTCATGTAAAAAAGAAACTTAAGCTTTCTGTCATAAGACATACATCCTCACACCCTGACAATTTATCATTACAAGCATCAATAGTGCAGGAAAAACTGACTTTCATTAGACCAATGTATCACTTTCCATATCCTTAAATTACATTGAAAATTCTGACTGGTCAAATTATGTCTGGCCTGCTTACATTGATGCGACTATCTTGGGAAATTCAACAAGCATGGTAATCACGGTCATTAAAATCTTCTGAACACTATTCTGGTACATTTCATTAATAATTTCTCTGTATAGGAGCAGAAAAGTCCATTGTTTTTTTTTTTAATTTCAATTATCTGCCATCTATGGACTTCTTTGTAGCATCCCCATGCCATATTTGCACACACTGGCAGTTTTAGATACATAAGCAACACAATCCAAACTCAGACATGATTTTCACTCAGCCATTAAAATGGCTTACTGCTAAAACGTTTTGCTTTTGATTAACATAAGTTATGCACTACCCAATTTCTTTTATGTCAAGATGTGAATCTATTCATTTTTTAAAAAAACTACTATATCATATCCTTTTCAGAAAAATAGAGAATGTAAATTTAATATTTCTCATACATTAAGTGTTCAATATTTTACATGAGTATAAACAAAAAGTGTTTTCTTTTTACTTCAAAAGTAAAAATGTAACTTACGACTAGTTGTCATGGGAACTGTTACAGATGCTGAAAAAGAAATCAAATTAGGGATGATTCTGATAAAGCATACAAAGCGGGACAATACTACACGCACATTTTGTAGGACATGATAATGCAAATGCAAGAGACAAAAACGAAGCAATGAATCAAAATGCACATATATTAATATGATGTCATAGTTTTTGCAACAATTCAGCATGATTTCAGGAGTAAGATCAGAATACATTTAATCATTCAAGACATACAGGCAAAACCAGTATCCAATATGTTCAAAAATAAAGCGTCAGCTCTATGATAAAACTTCTTGTCATTTTAGAGATAGATATCTATTCAAAGAATTAAGTATAATAAGACAGAGCTAATGTTTGAAAATCAGGAAAATTATATTAAGGAGCAAGAAGTAAGACAGATGAAAGTAAAGTTACATGATGAATTTAGAAATAGCTATAAATAAATTTTGTAATTGTTAGTTAAAAAATTTTAAAAACATTTTAGTGTAGATGCTTTGTTTCATTTAAAGAAGAAACTATGAATGAACAAAGAACAGTTTATTATTAAGAATAAGTGATATTTAAAATATCTTGGCTGTTGTTTTGTTTCTTTTGAATTATGTATAAACCCCATGCAGTATTTTACAATAACTAAAAAGTGTTGAGCAGATGAGAATAAAATCTGTTTTCAACTATAATTTTTCCTTAATGTCACTATTTTTGTATGTTTAAAAGAACTAAAATATAAATTGGTTCCAATTTGTCTTAAAGGGTACTAACTAAATCATTGAAATTCAAGAATCATTTACATTTTTGTGGAAAAATGTGTTTCAACCACAAAACATATTTTAATATTTTATTCATGAAGATCCATAGAGTGAGTTGATTATGATAGTGACTAATTGGTAATTTTTTTTCGCTATCAAAATGTATATGTACATGCATAAATTACAAATAGTAATCTTATATTTCACCCATACTATACATATAGATCTAAAGCAAACTAGTGCTGTTTCATTAATATTATATGAAAAAGATCCATAGATCAGATAATGAAAGCTCTATATTATAGTGGAGCATTTTAATTAATTCTTTGCTCATTTTAGATGCAAATGGAATATGTATAACGTATTTAGCAATTTTTGGTTCAAATAACTAAGGCATGATGCAGTGGAGTTCATTTATTTTAAAAAAAAAAATAAACCAAATGGCTGAAAATATATATACATATTTCACACAAGTCATTGTAAAATATAATATTTAGTGTAATATCCAATGCATATTGTTCTTTGTATGTTCTGACGGGTTAAAAGAAAAAGGAAAATTCTTTGTTCAAATTGAATGGCAAATTATTTATAAAATCATATGTATTGTAATTTTTAAAAAATTTAAACCAAAAATAATCTTAGTATAAACCCTAACTTACTTGTAGTTCCACAATTTGTTTCATCTACACCATCTGTACAATCTTCTATTCCATTGCAAACCTGAAATTTTAAATATATCACAACTTCATGGTAAAAAAAATATCTCTATGAAACATTTTCCTAAATGAACTAACTTTCCAATTCTGTATGAACATACTATCATTAAAAAAGACAATTAGTTAACTCTTTTCCTGACAAGGTTTTTTTTTTTTAGTTTATACCCGTAAAATGCCAATATTTTCAATATTTTAACACTCTTTATTAGCAGAAATAAACCATTTGTCAATTTTTATTTCTTTGATCTTGTGCTTTATATTTCAGTAATACTTCACAAAATGGTAAGTCAAAACATTTCATGTCAGAGAGAGGCACACTGCAATGTTTACAGAACACTCGAGCAGCAAAATCCTCGCCTTTTGTATACTTCAGTGTCTTCCTGGATCTGAATCAGCGATAATTTCAGCAACTTGTTGAGCAGAAAATTGATCTTTTCTTTTTGTGATCACTGCCATTTTTTAAACCAGGAAATGACATTTCCATTAACTGATTCACTTCTCCATTGACAGATGATTCAGAATTCCTCCAAAGGCATTTGCCAATGTTTAAATTAACAATATCCAGTGCTACTGACCAGTCATCTAATGTGTGTCAGAAAAACTTCATTAGATCAGTGATCTCCAACTTTGGCAATCAGTGGGATGTGATCATCGACTGAAGATCTGACTTTGACAGGAAAAGATTTAATTACTTCACATAAAAAGATACAGTATGTATGATAGTCTGATGTTACAACTTTACTTCTCTTTGATAACTAAATAAAGTAACCTTTACATAAAGGTTTATGTTATTTAACTTACCTTTGAACTTGAAATGCATTTCATATCACTGCAAATATATTCAGATGAATTGCAGTATGCTCGTGTAGTAAAGGTCATGTGGACTCCAGTTGTAGCTAAAAAAAATATTGTAAGCAAATTAAAAAAAAGAAAAGATTTATCAACAAATTCTATTAATTTATATATATTTTTATTTTTGCAGTTTTATCTAGAGTTTCTGCCAAGATTTTAAAATATAATCAATCTACCTGTCACTTACATGCTGAATTTACATTTTTTCTTGCATGCATGTTTACCTACCAGCCATTTTGATTTGGCATCCCAAAACCTCATTTATTTTTAAAATTACCAAAAATATTATAACTTTATTTTTGTTAAGAGTTTGATTCTGCAGTACTTATTTTATCATTGCTTCTTAAATGAGCAGATCTAAAAATAACTTCATATTTTTCAGAAATTTTTTCCTAAATGCAAGGACCAGCTTCTGGTAATATAAATAATATAAACTGTGTGCCTTGAATGGTGTTCCAAGTTCATGCACTAATTTTTATTTCATTAAACAAAATTCTAAGTAATTAGAATTGGCAACACAGTGTGTATACTTTTGAAATCATAGTATAATAGTTTTTCCACAAATTCAATTTTTTTTAAGAACCTGTGGCCTGAACTCATTAAATTATATATAGTCAAAGTGTCAACTTGGACATAAATACAACATATTAAAGATCAACAGTTGCTGCTTGGCAGGTGGCATGGCTACAAGTTCAAGCCACAGTTGTCTCTATAAATCTGAGTTCAACATAAAAACTAATTTTCAACTATTTATTCATGGTACCTTTGCTTCAAGATAGTTAAACAAAATTCAAATTTATATCAGTTCATAAATCAAAAATTTATTTGGAAAAAAATCTTACCTGATCGTTGGTAGCAAGTTGTGATTGCCACTGAAGATATACGAGGTGCATTTTTCATGCTTGCTCTGGAGGCGTAGATTCTGATCATGCTACCAGACACACCTGGCAGATCAACTACCATACTTCGTACAGTTGTGGTATCAGAGATTGTAAAAGGCTGCAAATAAATATAAATTACAAAGTTTATAGTTAATAAAATGACATATCGATGAAAGTAAGAATGTGATAAACTGGCATCTCATATTTCATGGCATATTGAGTTACTGAATATTGAGCCAGTTTTATGATTATTAATTTATAGTATCTGCTGTTAGGTGATAACACAAATATGGAGCAGATTATGTTGTCAGTGAATATTCAGTTACTAAGTGGATAAGTTTATTCTGACACTGAAATTCCATAGTCAGCAAAAAAAGATTTTCAGAAAAATAAAGATATTTAAAAAATCCAATTTTTAAATTGACAAAAGAAAAGTAACAACAACACAGAATGAAGTAAATGCCACTCCAGTTTTTAAAGAGTCCACCAAAGGTAAACTTAGCAATTGTGGGCTATTCAATAAAAGATCTGTAGTATCTAAAATGCTCTGAGACTACTATACTAAAGCAATTCAATGCAGACAGTCAACACAGATTTACAAAAGTAATAGTCTGACCTCTTAAATTCAGAATCCTTGGGACCTGGGTCTTTCAGTCTACTGATAGTGAAATATGTATTGTATTAATATATTTTTAAAAAAATGATATTTGGCCCTAAGTAGTACTCTAAAGTACAAATATAAGTCAAAACTACTAATAATACAATTATTTGAAATAATTACTGTACTTACAGAGCACAGTCATGTTCTGTAGCATGATCTTGCTCATCTCTCAACTTAAAAGATAGATTTCCATTACACACCATATATATATATATATATAATCAACAGGAGTAACAAAATATTCTGTAAAAGGATCACATACTGTAATCTGTGTAATAAACAATACACAAAAACAATTATACTGAAATAAATTAATAGGGAAATACAGTTCAGTACAAAGTAATAAACTAAAATTGTAAAGTTTTTATTGATAAGTATTAATAACCATCTGCAGATTTGGAGATAACATCTGAAGAATTACATCTGTGTTGGATTATAGGATGTAGATATTCAAGGAGCAGGAGAATCTGGGTCACTTATCTCATTCAACTCATCCAGTGTAGAAAGTGATATAGAAGTCAGTGGAGGATCAATTCTTATAGACAATGAGGAAGTTGAAGGAGAGGGGGAAGTGGTGTAAAGTCTGGGGTGGCAGAGATTGAGGCAACTGTAGATGCTGGGGAAATATCCATCATTTCATCAGAAGAGACAGCAGTACATTTCTTGCCAACCTTCTTGAACATTTTATGCAACGTTACTTGCTTTTTGTGTTTTGGCTGCTACTTTAGAATATTTTATACCAATCTGTATACCTGCATTATCTGTAACATAAAAAACTTCTCATTTTAAGAAATTTAATAAACTAAACACTGAAATGAATTCTCTCATTCATGGAAATCTTCTCTTTTTACAATCTTTATCTTCCCTATCAACTGGCTTTGAGTTATAACAAACTCCATTATATCTAGGTCTGTGAGCTGCTCAACAACTGGTGCATCCTGATCACGTTTAAGCCACATCATTATATCCTCTTCATTTAATTCTTTTGTAAAATCACTGTTCATACAATGAATATAGCTTGAAAGTCCTGCTACCCTTGCTCACTCCAGGTTGCTATGAAAACATTCAAATTCCTCAGCAGACTAATCATTTGTGTATTCAAGCATTGTTGATGGATATAGTTTGATCCATCAAATTCTAGTGTGGTCCCGTCCTCAGCCAGACACCACGGTGCATCATTAATACTAAAATGAATTCCAAATTCCTCTATTTTTCCATCAGTAGAATAGCAATTACTAACAGTGAAGGAAACTTCTATATTTATTCTTGAAAGGTCTGGTAACTTCCTGATCCATTGGTTGAATTAATGAAGTACAATTTGGAAGTGTGAAAAACATTATCAGCATCCATCTATCTGCTCAACAGGTAGGTGTGCTGAGCAGTTATGTAAGAGAAGGACGATTTTACAATCAGCTGCCAGCTCAGTTTTACAACAACAGGCAAGAGCCTTGGGTACAAAATTATGATTAAACCAATCTAAGGTTATTTCTCAACTGATCCAACTCTGTTAGCCTTGTGGTTTATAGAAAGAACTCTAATCCCTTTAAGAGCATGAAGCTTTGCACTCTGCACTCTTCCCTACTATGAGCAACTTACATTTATGGATGCTTCCAGCATTAACAGAAGAACTGTAAGCCTATCCCTTCCCTCTTTGACTTCCTCCACCTTCTTTTCATTAGTGTCATATGAGGTAAACACCTCCAATACACAGCAGTCTTGTCAACATTATAAATTTGTTTAGGAGTAAGTTCCCATGATTTCACTAACTTAGAAAAATCAGTAACATAAGTCTCAGAGTTGACAGAAAGTTTCTCTCTATGAGCATCTAAAATACAAATTCTGTCTATTATTAATGTAACCAATCTTGCAAATACAAACATTTTGACTTAGTTTCCTTTCTTCATGATACACTTCGCCCTATTCCATAAGCGATGGAACAAATATGACTTGGTGCACAATCCAAATTCCAGATGATTTTCTGAATTTTTGAGAATAAAAATTTTAGACATCAAAATTTCCAAACTTTAGAATTCAGAATTTAAGAGGTCAGACTGTAATGTGGAAACTCCACATGAATTTGGGTAAAAAAAATATGAAATTATCGCTGTCAAAGGATTAATGACCATAGTACATATATGGGGGTTGTTCAGAACAGTATTATATCTGATGTTTAAAAGAGTACTAATGGATTACCAAGAGTTTAGTGCTCAGGCTTATCCTATTGTATTTTAAATCTGCATATGTAAATGATAGTTAGGAATATCAGACATCTCACCAATATTTTTATATTAACTAATACCCCTTTTCAAAATTAATTTTTGTAATATTAATTAATAATAATATAATGCAAACCTTATATACTATCATTTTCACAATTAGATTACTTAACTTTGTTATATAACATCCTTTTTTTTATCTAAGATGTTTAAAGTTTGAGTTATCAATTTTATTTTCTGTTTCTCTTTGTGCAATAAATTTAAAGCAAACTTGAAGTATTATTGTGCAAAAAGTCTTCTAGATTTAAAACATCTTCAGTGAGTTTTTTTTTATTATTTATAATCAACTGTCTTTGTTAAAAATTGTACATTTCTTTATGCACCAGTAATACTAGTATTTTTAAATTAAAATTAAAATACATTTTTAGATAAATTCTGTCAGTGCTGTCAAGTAGTTCCAGAGTTCAGTTCAGTATCCAAACAAAAGCTAGATCATTCATCACAACACCCCTTGAAAGACCATAGATTATTCACTATTAAAAATCCATTATAACAAAGTTAGGAAATCTGTTGTTGCAGAAATAAATAAAACAAATACCTCTTTTTCAAGTATCCAATTTTTCATTAAAATTCACTATAATCAGAAACTTTTTTATTGAAAGCATACTGCACAGTTTTATATTTGTTTATTTCATTAACAGAAAGTGTAATTTTTCTTTAAATAATACTTAATGGTCATTTCATTTTACTCTGATCTGAATTTGCTTTTACTCAAAATATCATTAAATTAACCTTAAGAGTAAAAGATGTGAAACAAAGATTCTCATCTTAATTATCTGATATAAGTTAACTTTTATATATGAATTGAAATATCTAAACCCAATATTTTCAAGATACCAACTAAATAATGACCATTTTCAATGTTCAATAACAATAATTTATCAATTTTCAGGAACTCCTTAAAATGAAACATACTTACTGGGCACAAAATTCTACAGATATTGGAATTTAGGGTACAGTTTATTGATATTCTTATAAGTAAAATGTAGATTGCCACCAGTTATTGTTGACTCAGATATAGGAAACATGAAAACATACTCCAAAAACACATGATCACTAGATTTAAAAGTTCACAATATAAAACAAAAGGCTCAAAACAGATATTTGTTTATCTACAGGTATAGAGCTGTAAGTATAAAGTGAATTTTAAGGTTTTACAATCTTTCTATATGTATACAGATCAGTGATAACAATAATAGGCCCAGCAGAGTGTCCATGTTGTACAGGTGGTCATGATAAGTGAATGATTAAAAAGTTTAGCCTTGCAAAAAACAGGGTAATCACCACACCAAAATCTAACAAATTCAGGTAGTCAGATAAACAGAGTTATCATGAAAAAAACATCAGAAGCTGAAAATTACATTTATGGTATCATTGAAAAGAGTGCAATGCTGCCGCCAATGTAATTCAGTCAGTTTGGGCATTATGGCAATGGAAACAATGTGAAGAAAAGCCGGCATTTTGACTTTCTTGGTCATTCACTATTCAAGGTCATCACTGTAATAGTGAAGGATACCTTAAGATGAGATTTTCGGGTCAACAGTCCTGTTTCTTCATCAAAAACTGCCACCAGAGTTTGTTCCAATACAACAGTATTAGGTCACACAAAACTGAGCTGTCAATGCATTCTTTAAGACAAACATCATCACTACAATAGACTGGCCAACCACATACATCCAGAAATCTTTCACTCACGAGCATTAACATAATGTCAAATACTTAATGCTCAGAAACCCTGTTTCTACAGAAACTAGATGAACAAATCTGCTTGAAGTGAAATGCTCAAAAATCTAATTTCAAGCATGTGCAGACAATTTATCAACTGTATACAATACAAAGATGGCAAAAAATAATGTTGACTATGCCAATCATCCTTTGATTTACTGACTGTAGGTACATCTACAAATCATAATATCATTCCTCCATTAAAGTACTGTAATAAAATTCAGGCTAAAAAAAAAAGAAATCTATTGTTTGCTATAATTTCTAAATGCCTTCTTTGTTTCTTCAGAAGTAGAACTAACTATACAGTATGTAATTTCCCAAACCCTAGAATTTTGTAACTTGTATAGATTGATCTTTTGCTTCTATGGAAATTTGACCAAATTAACATTTTACTTTATATCATCTCTAATAAAAAATACTCTCTGTGTATAAACAATAACTCTCTGCTTCCTTAAAATCAGCAATTAGTTTATAGAAAACATAACCAAAACTGACTGAATGATAATATATTAATACAAATGAGGGCCTGAAATCTTTATATGTTGAAAAACAAATCAGTTATTAATTTTCTTTCAAACAAACAATCATGTTATAGCAGCTTTATGATGAAAGGTGAAAATGTTAATTATAAATGCAGGAGTGTTTGAAACAAAAAATCACTTTTGCATTCCTCCTAGTAATAAGTACAATCTGGTAGCCATGCATCTTCTGCTCACATAGTTCACAAGTCTCTTGAAAAAGGCCTTAAAGTTTATTCTCAATCTAAAATTAACACTGCAAACTTGTCTCTATGATGATCCACACTCAGATATCTATAAGCATGAAATAAGTGACAATGAATTTCATCATTAAAAAGCACTCACTATTGGAAACATCACCAGTTTGAATGTGTCCAAATGTTTCCAGCAGGCAATAACCTGCATCAAAAACAGTGCTGACAAGAACTATGGACCCATTTGCTATTTAAAAGCAGTTTCTTAAGTGACATACTTGGAGGTAGCAGTCTTGTGCAAGAGTGGTTAAATGTGCACCCCTGATCTTGACTGGCCAGTCTGTAGTAAAATCCAGTCAATAGAAAACCTGCTTGATGAGTAATTATGGTATTGTGGCACTGTCTGGCTGTGGATCAGGCAGATTAGCCAACTTAAAGCATCTCAGTGGCCATATCATGTTAACTGTAATCAATTCATTGCATCTTTTACTAATCCATGCAAGATAATAATGGTTCCTTTATCCTGGCTGGATTTCTATATGGTCTTTTAGTACATTAGAACCTAATTTTTTGACAAAAACTCTGCTGCTATCATAATGGATGCAAGGCCTGGGCAAGCGGACTAGATTTAATTTTCAGAAGTCCACTGCACTTTAGAACAATTTCTAAACTGGTTATCCTGGTTCGTTTCTTTGGGTTTCTGAATTTTCTAATCGAAAAAATTAATTAATAATAAAAACAATTTTAATTAGTCTCCTCCCCCCTCTAAAATTTCCTAATTCATCAAGGCAGATTTTAAAAAAAAAAGGTGTTTCTATGTTTAATCTCCTGAACTTGACAAAAGCCTAGTTTTCATCATTGCCTTATTAACATCACACAATTTGGTATTCGAATAATGTGATTTTAAATTATAGCATATTTCTAACCTTTGAGAGAAAATTTTTAATACACTAAATAAGAGTACCCTTGCAACTACATACAATATACTCAATTTTATATGCATAATAGTGAAAAGTACAGTATTTGAGGAAACATTTATTTCAAAATATCTATGTAGATATATTTACTTGGAGATTAAAATAATAAATATATTACCTGTGTATTGACTATCTGTCCATCCATGTTTACAATATCCATTGTAATATTACTGGTATAAATTACTTTGAATATCACTTTGAAAATCCAAGGTTCAGTACCATCCGTTAAAATAGTGAGTTGTATAAAAGGTACAGCCTGAGTGATCTGTGGCGACCAGTAACCACCAGATTCAGCCAAAGATTTCAATGGTTCTGAGCCAGGAACAAATGATGAAGCATTTGCTCTGATGTCATCAGTTCCTGACTTCAACACTTTCTTATCACAAGAAACTGTAAAAGAAGCAATGTAAATAGAGTGTTAAATGAGACTATAGTAGTATTTTTAAAAGTTTTCAGGAATTTTATCTATTTTTAAAACTAAATTACTTTCTTTCAGATATTATTTATTTTGTATATACAGGGTGTCCGTAAAGTTACTATACAGTCTACAAGTTACTCGTTGTTTCAATGCGGTACGATGACATTTCTCTTTGTCCAGGTACCTTTCTCCTGTAACAGTTCCGTCGAAGAACTGTGGACCCACAATTCCATCAGACGATATCCTGCCCAGACAGTTATTCCAGGCTGTTCAATTCGAAACTGGTAAGACTGTATAGTAACTTTACGGACACCCTCTAGTGTAGATAACACTCTATAACAATCCATCCATTTATTTATATATACTGCATCATGCAACATTTTATTGTCATTTTTCGCTGAACAGTTTTTATTCTGATCAATATACTTTTCAACTCTTTGTATAAAAGTATTTTTTGTTTATAAAAAATGTCAAATTACATTTCTACAAAAATTTTGTTCTAAGAAAGATTGTAATTTCTTCGGGCTATAAAACATTTGCTTACTTTGAATCTACAAAAGCCTATTACAATTTCCCTTCTTTACCTGCATAATTAACTGTACAGATAGCACAAAAGCATACCTATTTTACTACCTATCAACAGAATACCTTAACTATTCAAATTTTTTAAAGATCAGTTTTGTAAGGTTTAATAAACCATGCTTCTTAAACAATAGATACCATTGTAAATTTGAATAAAATTGCATCTGCTATACTGTCTTAAAGCTGACCAATTTGAAATTGATATAACAGATAATAAAAGCCTTACTGTCTGTTTGTTCCTGATGGTCAAGTTTTTTTTTTGTTTTAGGTCTGGTTTAGACCAGCAACAAAAAACAATGTCACAATGTTTCTGAGCACATCACAAACTGACATCTTTTTCTTCTATTCTAACTCATCTAGTCATATCTAACTTCTCTTTATATAATAAACCACTTTGTTACAGAAAATATATGAAAACCTAATTACACCTTAATAGAAATGACAACAAGTTTGATTTGATTTTCCAATGTATATACCATGAAGATTAAAAATATATATACTCCTTCCATTAAAGAGTATACATATATATATATATATAAAAGATAAATTGTCAACTAATGGATCATAAGGGCGTTAAAGCTGGAAATACCTACATAAGATAAAAAGCTAGTCAGTAGCAAATATGTTCACCTTGAGCACTGATATGCTTGAAACAGCACTAGCACACATGGATATAAAGTAGTGTTGAATCATAGGATGGAAAAAAGTGTTTTGTTCTTGAATGCTGATGCAACTGAGAGAGTGCATGAGATGGGTTTACTTGCAGGTGAATATGGAGTGGAGTCGGTCCCAGGCATTCATCAAGAATACATACTGTAATCTCATTGGCCACAGCAAGAACTCAATATTTAGGGCTTAGAGCTACTGCTGATAGACTGTGACAGTGAATGTGATCTTGTTAATGTGCTGTAAGACCATTCTAGTGCTATGGCATATAAGAAATGATATTTCTAGTGCCAGAATTTTATCCATGCACCTCTGGTTTGAGAGATTACTGTTGATAACCAATAGATGAATGTGGTTTTCAGAGCTTATACCTCTCAAAACCATGCTGCTGCCTTTCATCAAAGAAATCTACCTCTTGAAAGCATCATCTCACTAGTTTCTTATATACTTGACTTTACACATAAGATCCCCCGTCTTGCCAGTTCATTTGTGTTCATAGAAAATGCTGACTCCCACTACAAATATTCTTTGATGTTGCTGAATCATAACAAGTCCTTGGGAAGGTTGATGTGCAAACCACTATAAACAATTAAACTGGTTATTGTTTGTTGATTCTGTGATCTAAGCCATGTTAAGCAGTCCTGATTCCTGTCATGAGTCAGTTCCTCAATTGTGAAAATTTAAATGTTGAGGTTTCCATTAGAAATTGATACCACAAGGGTGTCCAGGTCTTTGTTAGATAGATAGCCAGTCTGCTGCTAACACAACAACAATCTCAACATCATTAATCAGGTGCAAATAAAGAATTTTGTGATGGACTTGAAAGTACCTGACCAAAACATTCCAATAAACTTGTTTCTGTCATAATGTAATAGCTGATGCATATACTGTGTGACAGTTCCAGACAATGCTCATTCAAAATGAAAGGTTTTCATACTCTTAAAATGCTTTGTTCACCAAGTGCACATGCAAAAAGTGAAGGGCATTTACTGTCCTGTATGCAATCAGCTGATCATGGCTGCCAGCAAAGACAATATAACCAGATGATAATCCAAGCAGCAAATGTGCTCAGCTTTACTAAGTATTCTTATCATTAATAATAAGCACAATTTTTTTGATGTATACTCTTCAATGGATCTGAGTATATTTCTATATATTTTTTCATTATACTTTTGGTACCCTGACAAAATAATGCAAAATACACTATAAATAGTTAAATAACATTTTTAGAGTTACAAAATATCAAACTGATCATCTGTCTCTGAAGTGTTTACAAGTAAAAGCAGACAAGCATTTACACTAATTACCATATGGCCTGATGGCCCTTCTAGAATTAGTAAAATAAAATAAGATGATTAGCTAATACAGAGAAATGCATTTATCTTAATTCTGTATATCTATCACATTAAGAGATTTAATTGAACTAAAACTAAGTAAAGAGAAGATGACTGAAAATAAATTATTATTTTCACAGATGAATCAGATTTTGAATTATTTGGAAACCATCAGCAGGGATATGTTAAAAAAGAAAAAAGAGGGCACATGACAGGCAATGTACAAAAGCATATAAGGAGATAATTATTTATCATGCAGTACCATGACCATACTGCAATGTCACTAGCTTGATCATACAATTTGTTAATTGTAAAACATACTAAGGTAATTGATAAAATGGCAAGAAAAGGTTAGCAATGGATTCATAACATTAGTGGACTGTCTTGTATAAAGTCTAATCTAGAGATGAATAGTATAGAGGTCATGAAGCTACAAAGATACAGAAAAAAAAACACAAATAAACAATAAAATAGTATCCTTAATGCATGGAGAAACATGCATGTCAGGATATTTAAAAACTATTTGTATATCTGCTATTAAAAATTAAGTAATTTGAAAATTTAATCAGAAAGAAAATAAAAACATCCTATAGTATTAAACAGAAATACATTTACATAAATTTACCTTCTTAAATAAATAAAATTGCAATGAAAAGAGAAATTGATTCATTTAATTTTCTGGAAAGTTTCACTAACATATGCACTACATAAATGCATACAATTAAGAGATTACACAGATAACAATAGGCTACACAATGGTTTTTAAGATGTAAAAATACTAATGAAAACAAAGTGCAAAAAAAGTTATTTTAAAATGTTGAAGTACCTCAATTAATTGCTTAATAATAAATGAGCTTGACAAAATAGATTTTAACATCCTGAAAGATGATGATGATGATAATGATAATAAACTATATTTAATATAGTCTCAAAAATTAACTGAGTCCTTTTAAAGCCTTATTTACAAAGATTTTTACATGGTATTTACATTTGTATTATTTTTGGTATATGCAATATCAGAAGAGGCTATAAAGTAACTACATGTTCACAACATTCACTTTGCCTATTGTGTTGCAACACCCATGCATAACTTCTGCAAGTACCCTTTAAGTGTTATCTTTTGTTAAAATGCTGAAAATACATGTTGTTTTACTACATGATTTTTAACTATTTTTTCAATGTATAGTTACAAACTTGACATTTTAAATATTTAAAAAAAATTAATGCATATTGATAATCTTGATGGTTCCTTTCTTGAAAAGAAAAAAAAACTATACAGTATGCCAAAAATTATTTCTGAGATGAAAAACCTAATTATGAAACCATGGGGATATAAGGGAAGATGTTTTGAACAATGTGATTTATTCATGAACTTATGTTGTCCATCAGCTGGCAACATCCAAACATATAATAAATAAACTAATTTAAATATTTCATGCATATATATAAATATAGTTTGATTGCCATTTAGAAGTAATGTACAATGAAAATCTACAACAAAATATTGTCTGCAGTAATGAAATACTAATTTAAAAAATGGTTTTATAGGATATTATTATCCTGATAGTGAAAAATATTGATATTTCTGACACTTCATCAAAAATTTCAGTGCAACATATTTTTTATATTTATACAAAACACTGAATATAATTAAAAAGAAACAAGTTCTCATAACTAATAAGTAAACAGTGAATTATATTACCAAATAGAGACCAATATAATACAAAAAGACATGCAAAAACAAGAAAGTATATAAAAACAGATATTTTTTACAAATTACTCTGTCTCCAGAATGAAAAAAATTTAGTCAAAAATAGTTATTTAATAAACATGTTACAGAAAAAATTAAATCTAATACATATTTTCAAGCATTTGTGTTTGTTTCAAACTCTTTCATGGCCAAAATGTAGTACCTAGAGTTCCCAAATTTTGGGTGTAGGTACTTTAGAATCTGGGCAAGGTTTTAAGCTACTGTATATTGGCCTCGAAGGCCACTTTTCAAATGTTTTATAGATTACACTTAGTTCACTGCGCTCACTCAAAACAGGCAAACTAGCAGTGTCAAATTTTAATGAAGGTACCTCAGGATCAAAGTCAAACTCCAAGGTGGCCAAATTTCAAGGTTCAGAGTAACTATAGCTAGCCTCATAGTACTCAATCAACTCAAGCGACCACAAATTTCCATTTTTTCAAGAGTTGGTCTTGAAGGCCATTTGAAAAAAACATCATTGGCAGGTTTCATCATACACGTATAACTTTGAAAACTTTCGTTCCAACAATTCCAATAATATTATTTGAGCATTCTTTTGAAATCAAGAGAATCCAATTTTTTTAAAATAAAACTCAGTTTGCTATGACCATCAATAAAGAACCAGGACAATCATTGAAAGTCGTTAGCCTAAATTTGGATAGTCCATGCATTTCCCATGGACACCTAACTGTATTTTCATTTCACCTCCCCCACCCCAAAATGACTATAAGGACTTTTACAGAACAAAAGAAAATTTAAGAGCACAGCTTATAAAATGTTAAGAAAATAGCACTAGCATCAATTCAGTGTTCATTCAATGATAGCATGTTTAAACAAAATTTGTTTTTCAAATTGATATAAAACCTTTTTATGAAAGACATTTATTTCCCAAGAAACACAGAGTACACCTGCTAGTAATTAAAGAAGAGTGATAATCAAAGGATCAATTTATTTTGTTTGAACTCATTGCATGAATAGAAAATATAATTATAGAATAAATGCAATGCAAAAAAAAAATGCCATAAATATAAACAAAACCACATAAAAAGTAATATTGGAAAAAAAACCAAAACCAAAACCAAAAAAAAACCAAACAAATAATTCATACCTGAAAGGCCTTCACTATCTGTAGTTGATACAATAGCTGAAAGGCTATGAGGCACAATAATACGCTGATGACTTCCAGAAGGCACTAATTCAGAAACATCATCACTAAGCATCGTTGAAGATTCAGTGGAGGAGATACCATATGAAATAAATTTTGATGGCAAAATAGATGAAAGAGGCAATTTCTGTGTGGAAATGGAAGACAAAACACTAGAGTGAAGAATAGATGAACGCTTTGAAGACATCATGTTCATCCAATAAGATGTCCGAGTATTCGCAGGAATTTGGGATGTTCCAAATGGAGTTTTCCGAGTGGAAGAAAATTGAAGATGAAAAGAATTACTTTCAGATTTTTCCGCAGAGAAACCAGGTACAACAGATGAAAGGCGCCCTATAGGTTGTATTCTGGAAGTTTCGAAAAGGGGAGATATTGTTGATATAAATGGTTGTATTTTACCAGAAACAAATTGTGCAGGAATAATGCTACTTGGAGAGGAAGCATGAATAACTTGAACAGGAGAAGACATAACAGGCAATAATTTAGATGTTGACTTTACTCCATTAGCGGCAGGAGGTACACTGGATCCAAAGGGTGCTGGCTTCACTCGTGTGGAAATGAGAATTTGAGACGACCCTAATGGAACAGGATGCAATGAAGAAACGATAGGATGGGGTGTGCGCTCTGTGACTTCTTTATGGAATCCTGGTGCTGCAGATGAAATTGGCAACTTTGGAGGTACGCCAGATGATTTGGCGAGAGAAGGTACAAGCGTTTTTAGAGGGTGTATTGTACTGGAAAGCAGATGTGCCGGAATAATGCTACTAGGAGCTGCAGAATGAATAAGCTGTACAGGAGATGACACAACTGGCAATAATTTAGATGTTGACTGCACTCCAATAGCAGCAGGAGGTACACTGGATCCAAAAGGTACTGGTTTCAATCGTGTGGAAATGATTTGGCCCTGAACTTGAGAGGACCCTAAGGGTGCAGGATGCAATGAAGACACGATAGGATGGGGTGTGCTCTCAGTGACTTCTTTATGGAATCCTGGTGCTGCAGATGAAATTGGCAACTTTGGAGGTACACCAGATGATTTGGCGAGAGAAGGTACAAGCGTTTTTAGAGGGTGCATTGTACTGGAAAGCAGATGTGCAGGAATAATGCTACTAGGAGCTGAAGAATGAATAAGCTGTACAGGAGATGACACAATTGGCAATAATTTAGATGTTGACTGCACTCCAATAGCAGCAGGAGGTACACTGGATCCAAAAGGTACTGGTTTCAATCGTGTGGAAATGATTTGGCCCTGAACTTGAGAGGACCCTATGGGTGCAGGATGCAATGAAGACACGATAGGATGGGGTGTGCTCTCAGTGACTTCTTTATGGAATCCTGGTGCTGCAGATGAAATTGGCAACTTTGGAGGTACGCCAGATGATTTGGCGAGAGAAGGTACAAGCGTTTTTAGAGGGTGCATTGTACTGGAAAGCAAATGTGCAGGAATAATGCTACTAGGAGCTGAAGAATGAATAAGCTGTACAGGAGATGACACAACAGGCAATAATTTAGATGTTGATTTCACTCCAATAGCAGCAGGAGGTACACTGGATCCAAAAGGTACTGGTTTCAATCGTGTGGAAATGATTTGGCCCTGAACTTGAGAGGACCCTAAGGTGCAGGATGCAATGAAGACACGATAGGATGGGGTGTGCTCTCAGTGACTTCTTTATGGAATCCTGGTGCTGCAGATGAAATTGGCAACTTTGGAGGTACGCCAGATGATTTGGCGAGAGAAGGTACAAGCGTTTTTAGAGGGTGCATTGTACTGGAAAGCACATGTGCAGGAATAATGCTACTAGGAGCTGAAGAATGAATAAGCTGTACAGGAGATGACACAACAGGCAATAATTTAGATGTTGATTTCACTCCAATAGCAGCAGGAGGTACACTGGATCCAAAAGGTACTGGTTTCAATCGTGTGGAAATGATTTGGCCCTGAACTTGAGAGGACCCTAAGGGTGCAGGATGCAATGAAGACACGATAGGATGGGGTGTGCTCTCAGTGACTTCTTTATGGAATCCTGGTGCTGCAGATGAAATTGGCAACTTTGGAGGTACGCCAGATGATTTGGCGAGAGAAGGTACAAGCGTTTTTAGAGGGTGCATTGTACTGGAAAGCACATGTGCAGGAATAATGCTACTAGGAGCTGAAGAATGAATAAGCTGTACAGGAGATGACACAACAGGCAATAATTTAGATGTTGATTTCACTCCAAGCAGCAGCAGGAGGTACACTGGATCCAAAAGGTACTGGTTTCAATCGTGTGGAAATGATTTGGCCCTGAACTTGAGAGGACCCTAAGGGTGCAGGATGCAATGAAGACACGATAGGATGGGGTGTGCTCTCAGTGACTTCTTTATGGAATCCTGGTGCTGCAGATGAAATTGGCAACTTTGGAGGTACGCCAGATGATTTGGCGAGAGAAGGTACAAGCGTTTTTAGAGGGTGCATTGTACTGGAAAGCACATGTGCAGGAATGATGCTACTAGGAGCTGAAGAATGAATAAGCTGTACAGGAGATGACACAACAGGCAATAATTTAGATGTTGATTTCACTCCAATAGCAGCAGGAGGTACACTGGATCCAAAAGGTACTGGTTTCAATCGTGTGGAAATGATTTGGCCCTGAACTTGAGAGGACCCTAAGGGTGCAGGATGCAATGAAGACACGATAGGATGGGGTGTGCTTTCAGTGACTTCTTTATGGAATCCTGGTGCTGCAGATGAAATTGGCAACTTTGGAGGTACGCCAGATGATTTGGCGAGAGAAGGTACAAGCGTTTTTAGAGGGTGCATTGTACTGGAAAGCAGATGTGCAGGAATAATGCTACTAGGAGCTGAAGAATGAATAAGCTGTACAGGAGATGACACAACAGGCAATAATTTAGATGTTGATTTCACTCCAATAGCAGCAGGAGGTACACTGGATCCAAAAGGTACTGGCTTCACTTGTGTTGAAATGATCTGTCCTTCAATTTTAGAGGTTTTCAAGAAAGCTGTTTGTAATGAAGATAAGTGAAAATGATGAGTTGTCTTGGTTGCTTCTTTAAACAAATCTGTTAAAATAGATGGAATGGATATTTTTTTATGTATTTTGGCCTGATACATGTTTTATGTGGCTGTTTTGTAGTAGAGTCTAAATATGTAAGTATTACACTGTTGGACCAAAGGATTAAGTGTTTTTTTTTTTGGAAAACGTAATTGCAAAATATTATATGATAATAAATTATGACTGTTGCCATTGTTTACTATTTTTTATTGGCCTTGGTTTAATTTGTGTTGTCATAATGTTGCCTGTAGTGTAGTAAATTTTGTGGGTAACGTCATGTGATGGTAGAAGTTTTATCTGAATATGATCAGTTTTGGTCTTTTGTTGATAGGAACCTTGTCTAACAGATAAAAAAGCTATTTCTTTATGTATTTAGTTTGATGTAACTTGATGAACTGATTCTTTGGTGAATTGTTGTTATGAAGTAGAAATCATATTTGTATAAATTAGACTAGTTTGTCCTAATGGTTGATGTATTTTGTATAATGTCAGTTTTGTCTTTTAGTGTTACTTAATTATTGTTTGTTTGGTGAATAGTGCAGTGGATTACTTTGTGGATGCTGTGGCTGGTAATTATAGATATTTGAATGCAATTTGGACTGAATAGCAAAAGAGTATTTGACCTGAGAAGTTTTTTTATTATTTGACAGATTAAGTGCAACAATGTAGCAGTTGTTTTTGGAAACTGTGTTTTCAACCTGATCTGTCTTAACATATTTACTGTGATTTGTGTTGTAATGTCAGTGAATTTTTATGTTTTTATGGTACCACTGGATTTGTGGTATTTATGTTTCTGTAGTTATTGGTTTTGAATGTAGTTACTTTGTGTATCACAAGGATATTAATGCTGTAGGAATTCATGTAAATTTATTTAATTTAAGAAATCGGTTAGCTTGCATACATATGTTCAATTGTTGTATAGAAATAACATATGCTACTTTTCTTTATCTGGAAATAACATGCATTTATTATTAAAGTAGAAAGATATTGAATATGAAATACTTTGCAAATAATTAAGGTTTAATTTTAGAAATTGAAAGCACTTTATAATTATTTATTGGTACAAATTTATAATGAAAAAATTGTTTTTCACACACAACATATATGAAATATAAATTTTATAAATATGAATACTATGAATAAGGAAATTACTGGTAGTGATGACTTGTTTACATATAATCTCTCTTTTTCAGGTAAATTTGTGTTTTACTTATGTAAAACACAGCAAATGCTAGTTTTGACAGTATTCTTAGTTCCATATACTGTTCAGAATAAATAAAACAACACATTGGTTTTTACCTATGTTTAGTTGCATTCCAAAAGTACAATTTCAGAGGTAGCATAATGTGAAATGCTCACCATGTATGCCAAGGATCTCAAGGACAGTACATTTCATGGAAGAATTATAATTTCTTCTTAGAAAAGCTTATGACCATGCAAGGCTGTATAGGAGCACAAATGAGTATTATGTAGCTAACTACATAAACCAGGTCAATTGTTTTGGTGGGAAACTGCTAAAGTGCATGCGGGAATGTCATACAATAGCCATATAAGCCTTGTACAAATTTCTCCAATGCCATGTACTTTTGAATGACTCAGCAATGCATCATCCAAGTCCTGCTGTAGCCATCAAATTTCCTGAACTTTTTCTTGAGCACTCGTGAAAGCATGTAGAGCAGCAAAATCCAGCAGCTCAGATACTTCAAGCTACAATGAGCACTACAGCAATAGTAAAGCATTCTCTAAAACATGCTGTTTTTTTCATTCAATAGGCACAGATGTCAAGCCATCCATCATTATCACCACATGCAATCCAGACAGAAAGCAAGTAAATTGTTAATCTGAGTAAATCAATCTTTTAGTCTATTTATACAGATTAATAATGAAATAAGTGCATTACTGTTCATCTAACATTCCTCCATTTTTAGTACAAATTAGCAAGAGAAAATGTGTTGCATTATTTATTTAGCACAGTATATAACAATCATAATAAAAATGAGAAAAATTTTAAGAAATAATGAGCTTATTTATGAAATAAACCAAATAACACTACTACTTTTACTTAAAATAATTATTTCTGTAAAATTCTTACATGTACTGTTTTTGACTAACATTTTTCAAAAAAATATTATTTTAATGAGAATGATGTAATTTTAATATAGTTTTATGCTAGCATTCATTTTCTAGGTTTCCATAAGCTGAGTGTTCATCTGATGACTGCTAATGAATCAAGAACACTTGAGCCCTCTGTAGGCAATGTTGAGTATAAGGTCCAAACATTTTCAAAAAATTAATTATATGCTTTTACTATAAACAAAGATAGCAGTATATATTAGCTAGCTAGAAATGAATGCACATGAGAAAATCACCTGAGGTAGATTTCAGAGAGGCCCAGAGAAATTTGTATGGATAGAAAGCAGAGGTAATGGCTAAGTCCAGGACAAATGGAGTGGAACAGTTTTGTAAAGTAAGCATTAATAAACAGATTCATGTCATTTACCATATTAAACATATGTGGAGATTATCTATAGTAGCTAATGAAAGACACCCACTGGAGAGTAAAAAACTTTTATACAACACAGATGAAACATAATTGTTAAAAAAAAAGAAAGAAAAACAGAGATAAAATTTTAAACATGGAGGCATAACTACTAAAAAGAAGTTAGTTTGAGCTAAAAGGCAAAATAGGATTGGAAACTATCAAAAATGTTACCAAAAGATATTACCATGGATTACAAAAGCAAATCAGAGTTTTATTGTATGGATCTTTTTTATTTTATGAATAAGAAAAAAAAAAGGATACAGCAACATGCAAATATTTTTCCTACAGGAGGCAACAGTGGTAAGTACTTAACACAATAATGTGTCAGAATCTATGTGATGACATTGGATACAAAGGGCATTAAAGAAATAAGGAGTGAAATACTGTTGGATAAAGTGATGCCAATGTGCTGAATACCAAGAGAGTTAAATAGATGATAGTGATGGAAGTGAGACCAGTTAACTGAATATCGCAGTACAAAAATCACAAAGTGCATGATTTGGTGTCTCCCAAACGATATATAGTTTAAACAGCTTAACAAACATATAACCAGCAGTTTAAAGTAATGTATATAGACATAATATGGATTTAAAAATAATCCAAAAAGTCCTGAAAAACAACAGAATTGTGATTATGCACTCTGGAATAAGGACAAAGATAAATAATGTATCTGACTGTCCTGTTGCCATAAATGAATTCTTTTTTTTTAAATTGACATAATATAAAATCATAAAATCACAAAAAATAACAGCAAGCATTTGCAAGATGCTGTGTATAAATATTACATTAAGCCTAATCATCTACCAAAATGTTTGTAACATACCTGTCTCACGAGGAGTAGAGAGGAATATTCCTGTTGTAGATAATCCTGAAAGATAATAAATCCAAAATATGAATTATGAAAATTTCCAATGAAAATATTTCAGTTCAAAATCTTTTCACTGCAAAAAACAAATAAAAATTGTAATTAAGAAACTACATTTATTTCAGTAAAAAGGTATTAGTAAACAAGACTTAAAAGATATTGTAATTCATAATTTCTGCAATAACAAATAACAACTCATATATAATAGTTTATGGAATAAAAATCATTAAAATGTGATTTGTAATTTAAAATAAAACTAAAGTATTTATACATGGAAGACTCAAAAATTGTTCAAAGTCAGTGGCTCATTATTTCTCATCATTTGCAATTTAAAAGTATTCAAAGTTCTTTTTAATTAAAAAAATACAAATGAACAGAAATCAGTCACATTTAAAACTCAGAAATTGGAAAATATTTCTTGAACTGTTGCATCTATATAATCAACATGAAAATTATAGTTTTAATAATAAAAAAAATTCCTCCTGTACATCCAAAACCAAATTGCACTTTTACTCTATAAAACTCATTACACTTACCAATAATATAAGCAGGCCTGGTAAGAGGTGGGGACAGTAGGGCCAGTTGGCATGGGCCTACGATTTTGAGAGGGGCCCATTCCCATAGTAGACATGGGGTTAAGTTCTTTTATTCTGTTCTGTTACTTGTAAGTACATCATGTAAACTATATGTACCGTATGTACAAGTATACACCTATACATAAATCATATATATTTATCACTGATTTTAAAAATACTTAATGAGCAGTTTGAAGTGGGGGCCTACATTTCCCATCTGGCTTTGGCCTATTTCCAGCTGGGCACGGCCTTGAATATAAGGTATAATTAACAACACTCAAATAAAAATAATAGTACGGTGAAGAATAAATACCTTCCATTAAAATTTTAGAAGACAATGCATCATCAGTTTAGAGCAGCTGCATTATAAACTTTTTAAATGTACAATATTAAAAAAAAAAGAAAAACAAATTACTAAAATTGTAATTTAGTAATCTTGAAAAATTTTGGATACAGTATGATGAATAAACTTCTAATTTTAATTTTGTTTTGAATGTCAAGACATTCACTGGCAAATTCAAGCAATACCAGTTTGTTTATGAAGATAGGTGCAGATGCTTATGTACCTGATTCAAATTCAATTGGTATTTTGACTGAAGATTTAATATATAGTCAATAGTAGATAGTGTTGAAATAGGCATCATCACTGAGGAAACAAATTACAATTAGAGGTGGTCCAGGAATTAATGTAGTAGTAGTTTCTTTTTTAGATGAAATAGATGTAATTAAAGACTAATCAGATACCTGTGTTTCAGCTACAGAATAGCTGTCTACTGATACTACTGATGAAACTAATCAGAGTTGTACTGAAGATTTTGGTAGCAAATGTATTGTTTGTGTAAATGGTGAACTATGCAATGAGGAAACAATAGCCCTTTTTGTCCTGTCTGTCTCTGTTGCCCTATTTTAAAGAAACAAATTTGCCTTAAAATGTGTTATAAGCATAAAAGAATAAACTGCACAATTTACACTGTTGTAGTTATTTCAGTCATAAAGAAAATTCATTCAGGGAACTGATATACATCATCTGATATATAAACATTTTCCAAAGAACAAACAAAAAACATTTTGTATCAAGCAAAACAGTCATATTATTGAAGAATGTCCTTAAACATTATTCTGATATCTTAAAGGTATCATGTTCTTCTAAAAACACACACTTCAAGACCTCAGGGTTAAAGATTATCTGGTTTGTTTGGGTTGCTCAGTATCTAAAATACTGATCTTTTTTTTTTTTGTACATGTGTACCTCATTTCAAACCAATTAAATGTCTTGTGCACACTAACTTTTGCTATTTCAAACTGGTCCATCAGCATAGGATTTCCCAAGCATTTAGTAGAACTTTTTGCACCATCATCATTTCTCCAAATACTAGCTGCGCTACACTACATTTATCTAATATTTCTATCATTATGAATTTATTTCAACAATAACATTTCTAGAACAAAGTTAAAAGTTCCATACAGTACAGGAAGATCCCGACTTACGTAAGGGTTACATTCCGGAGACCCTTATGTAAGTCAAAAGTTTTATATAAGGTGGAAATCGCCCAGCATACGTGTGTAAATATACAGTATACGTATTACAAAAAAATGTAAATCAGACACTATACAGTTAATGAAAAACAGTCTAATGCTGTGTACAGAAATGTATATTACCTTTAATGAAAATAAAGAATTATAAATGATTTAATGAAAAATACTGTACTATACATTCATTAGAAATAAGCAACGAAAAATTATATTAAAATTTGTAATGGCAGTCACTGTACATACCTTAAAATTAACATCATCCATGCTTGCTTGAAGTGGTGTTTTAATTGTGATGAATGATGAATTTAATTGCTATATGAAGAAGATGGGGAAGGAGATGCTGCAGCAGATAAAGAAGCAGGGTCATCAGGGTCAACTTCAGCAGTGGTAGAGGGACCAGGCTGGGCAGTAGTGGTAGAAGGTTCTGGTTGATCGATCTTCAAAACAATCGAGAGATGATTGTATGGTAACCTTTTTCTTCTCTTCACATATCTCTTTGTAACAGGCTAACACATCTTCCACCCCTCTTAGAACTTTTAAGAAGTGAGAGGTATCAGGATCCATTTTCTCAAATCACAACATAGCTGCATCAATTTCACGGAAAGCAAGAGTCACTTCCTTTTTTATGAGGTGATGTAGATCTTTGTTGCTTCCAATTCGATGAGATGTTCATTGGATAATTTTTTTCCCATGAGATTCTATCAGCTCATCTATGTCATTCTCATCGACTTTGAGATCAAGCTGAGCCTCACTATCTTATCTACCACTTCCTTGTATGTCTGATCCTTCTAAAATCCTTTAAAAGTGTGCACGTACTGGGACATTTTTTTTCCACACAGTTTAAACATGTCTCAGTTACCTCTGCCCATGCCTTTGCAATGTTGAGAAATGTGTGGTATATATTGTACAAATTCCAACGTCACATAGCATCTTATTGCCATCCTCTGTAACTGTCAGTGACTGCTGTTAAAGTAACGCATAAATAATACGCTTTAACATTTGCTATCACTCCCTGATCATTTGGCTGGATAAGCGAAGTTGTGTTTGGTGTCAGAAAAACGACTAACATTTGGATGAAAATCATCCAGATGAGCAGAATGGCCAGGAGCATTATCAATAACAAGCAAAATTATGAATTGGATGTTATTTGCACTACAATATTTTTCAACTTCCGGGATAAAACAATGTATAAACCAGTCTTCAAATAGAGGAATGGTAATCCATGCTTTTGTATTTGAATGATAATGAACGGGAAGCGTTGCCTTACTGATCCCTCTGAACACAAGTGGGTTCTCGGAATGGTAAACAAGCAATAGTTTAAGCCTAATGTCACCAGCTAAATTTGCCCCAAATAAAAGCATTAGTCTATCCTTCACTGCTTTGAACCCTGACATTGTTTTCTCTTCCACTGAAATGTACGGGCAGTTAGGCATTTTTTTCCAAAATAGCCGTTTTATCAACATTGAACACTTGTTGCACCATATAACCACCTTTTTCATTTCTTTCAACACATCAGGATACTTTTCAGCTGCACTAGCATTGCCATTAGCAGTCTCACCACTCACTTTAACATTATGAAAACCAGCACGATTTTTAAATCTATAAAACCAAACCATTGCTAGCTACAAGACTTTTCAGAGTATTCACATACTTTTCACTAATATCTGTGTAAAGGCTTCATGCTTTTTCTTGAATCGTATAAAGACTTAATGAAATACACCTTTGTATAGCACCAGCACACAGTTTCGTCATTATTGTAGACTTTAGAGGTGCAGATCCTTTCACATGTTCTTTAATGCAGACAGCATTTTTAACTATAGTATTCACTGTCAACACTGAAAAACCTAGTTCACGTGCAATGGCTCATAAAGATTGTCCACTTTCATATTTCTTTATCATCTTTATCCTCATCTCTAAGTCTATTTTAGTGCATTTATGCACAGGCTCAGCACTTTTACCACCTCTTTGCCATTTTCCAGTCATAATTAGGGTGAATAAATCACTAGAAAACAAAAAATTTCAAAGAAAAACTATGACTGATACACGAGATGTTTTATGTGTAGTGTCTAATGAGAGTGTATGCGTGTGTGTGTTTTTGTGTGTGTGTGCGTGTGCTGCATGCAAGAGAGGGAGAAATCACATAATAGCATCAAAGAAACTTTGCATAAGTTGCGGAAACAACCGCATAGTGACATCAGCAGCATTCTGCTAATGTAACGTAAATTTCAGACTTATAGGAATTGTTTACGTAAGTTGCATATTACGTAACTTGGGGTCTTCCTGTATAGGCAACATAAGAAAAGGTAAAACAAAAGAATACTTGTTAAAAATTTTTGAAATGCAAAAACTAAAATGCATAACTTTATTACATCTTATTTTTTGCACTTTATATAAATTTAAATTGATAAGGTAAATTCAAATATGTTAGCTTTTACAAATACCTGTCAAATTGTTTTAAATATATATATATATATAACAATTATTACAAATGTCTGTACCTAGAGGCGTAGTAATTTTTTCTTCAACAAGACTAGCCGGAGCTACAGATGACCTTCGCACAGCTGGTGGAGTGAATCCTAAAAAAATAGTACACAAATTTAAAATGTTAATTATTTACAAATAATTATTTATCTTTAATTAATTTCTCCATATTTCTATAAAGTTGAAAAAGAATACACAAGCAGTGTATTAACAAACTACAAATGAATTGCTTTTATTAAATCAAACTTGGCTGTTAACAATCTCAGAAACAATTATTGCAAATGTCTGTACCTAGAGGCGTAGTAATTTTTTCTTCAACAAGACTAGCCGGAGCTACAGATGACCTTCCCACAGCTGGTGGAGTGAACCCTAAAAAAATAGTACACAAATTTAAAATGTTAATTATTTACAAATAATTATTTATCTTTAATTAATTTCTCCATATTTCTATAAAGTTGAAAAAGAATACACAAGCAGTGTATTAACGAAACTACAAATGAATTGCTTTTATTAAATCAAACTTGGCTGTTAGCAATCTCAGAAACAATTATTGCAAATGTCTGTACCTAGAGGTGTAGTAATTTTTTCTTCAACAAGACTAGCCGGAGCTACAGATGACCTTCGCACAGCTGGTGGAGTGAATCCTAAAAAAATAGTACACAAATTTAAAATGTTAATTATTTACAAATAATTATTTATCTTTAATTAATTTCTCCATATTTCTATAAAGTTGAAAAAGAATACACAAGCAGTGTATTAACAAAACTACAAATGAATTGCTTTTATTAAATCAAACTTGGCTGTTAGCAATCTCAGAAACAATTATTGCAAATGTCTGTACCTAGAGGTGTAGTAATTTTTTCTTCAACAAGACTAGCCGGAGCTACAGATGACCTTCCCACAGCTGGTGGAGTGAATCCTAAAAAAATAGTACACAAATTTAAAATGTTAATTATTTACAAATAATTATTTATCTTTAATTAATTTTTCCATATTTCTATAAAGTTGAAAAAGAATACACAAGCAGTGTATTAACGAAACTACAAATGAATTGCTTTTATTAAATCAAACTTGGCTGTTAGCAATCTCAGAAACAATTATTGCAAATGTCTGTACCTAGAGGTGTAGTAATTTTTTCTTCAACAAGACTAGCCGGAGCTACAGATGACCTTCGCACAGCTGGTGGAGTGAATCCTAAAAAAATAGTACACAAATTTAAAATGTTAATTATTTACAAATAATTATTTATCTTTAATTAATTTCTCCATATTTCTATAAAGTTGAAAAAGAATACACAAGCAGTGTATTAACAAAACTACAAATGAATTGCTTTTATTAAATCAAACTTGGCTGTTAGCAATCTCAGAAACAATTATTGCAAATGTCTGTACCTAGAGGTGTAGTAATTTTTTCTTCAACAAGACTAGCCGGAGCTACAGATGACCTTCCCACAGCTGGTGGAGTGAATCCTAAAAAAATAGTACACAAATTTAAAATGTTAATTATTTACAAATAATTATTTATCTTTAATTAATTTTTCCATATTTCTATAAAGTTGAAAAAGAATACACAAGCAGTGTATTAACGAAACTACAAATGAATTGCTTTTATTAAATCAAACTTGGCTGTTAGCAATCTCAGAAACAATTATTGCAAATGTCTGTACCTAGAGGTGTAGTAATTTTTTCTTCAACAAGACTAGCCGGAGCTACAGATGACCTTCCCACAGCTGGTGGAGTGAATCCTAAAAAAAATAGTACACAATTTTAAAATGTTAATTATTTACAAATAATTATTTATATTTAATTAATTTTTCCATATTTCTATAAAGTTGAAAAAGAATACACAAGCAGTGTATTAACAAAACTACAAATGAATTGCTTTTATTAAATCAAACTTGGCTGTTAGCAATCTCAGAAATAGTTATTACAATCTTTTAAATGATGGTGAGAAAATACTAAACAACAAATATGCTATGAAAAAGCTAATTATCTCTGAAATTATCTTTCAACTTTAATGGTCTATTTATGTAGCTATAATGTTAAAAAAAGACAAAACAGAACTATAGGTAATGCACTAAAAAACTGTATGAATACTAATATAAGAAAGATTTGCAAGCTAGTGAGAAGAAAAATAATTATAACAATAATTAGTTGCAATTGTAAAGTAATTAATAATTATCTAAAAGTAGCAGTTATTATGTACGAGCATGTATCTGGAAAAAACTTTTATAAGTTATAACAAAAAAAAAGTACTGAAACAAAACTTAAAACCACATTGTCTTCTAACCACAATTGAAACAAGTTTTCTTGTTTGAGCCCTTATTCTTGCAATGCAATTGTTATTTTAAATTCGTCAAAGATAGCTATACCACCATCAAGACACAATTATTCATAATTAAAATTGTGTTAACTCAAGCTTCCCTTCCACCCTTGGTTAAAAATTAAGATTCTTCTACCAATCTAAAATAATAATAGAACTGAATGAGAAATACATAACTTGTCTTCCTTGAATGTTTACTACTAAATTCCATTTAAAATAATTAACATTTGCATTGTATTCCTCATATGGAAAAAAAAAAACAACCAGCCATATTTGTTAGATTCTAAGACATTTTTAATAAAGAAAAACTAGTTTAAATTTAATGCGTCTTACACTTGTCTTCACTGTAGATCAAAGCACACAGGAGTCCTCATGACTAGAAAGAAAATGAACCATTGTCTCCCTCCACCCTTCCATTCTCAGCAGAAAAATATTTATGCAAGTGACTATCATTCCTGACTGTTGTTGTTGTTCTTCTTCTGATTACCTTAACATGGTAGCTAACTTGTTTCAGCAACTTTAAAATTAAAGTTTTCTTGCTCACTGAAGAAAATGGAAATAGGAATGTGGCTTGTGATTTCAACACTAGTGAAGTAATAGTGGTGAAATAAGAAAAGCCATCCTAGGTGTTTCTCTAAATCTTTTAATGTGTCAAAACATGAAAAATAAATTGAAGAACTTTCTACATCTATTCCTGATTTTCATATAGTAACTAAAACTGTTACCATTGAGATGTGTATTATCAAAGCTTATGAACTAATAAAAGCATGTGGCACTTCTCAAAACAAATTTCACACAGACGGCTAATCATTTAAAAATAAAAAATAGCTATTCCTTACATTAAAGAAAATATATGCATGGTAGTGCTGCCACAGCCTTTGAAGAAAAATCAGCCCACTAGGTATATGTAATTCCATTAGAAAATGTTAACAAGTTAGTAGTACATACCAAATTACATAGCTTCTAAAATAAAAACTATACTAAAAAGAGAATGCTTTTCAAAAGATGCTATTATAAAAGTTTAGAAAAATAAAAGCCAGATGACTGATTACAGAGTGTGGACTTTCAATGCTTCATAGACCTTTTCAAGGGAAATTCTGTGCTGTTGTTTGATGCCTTCAAATGAAAAGAAGTTTCTGCATGCATATTAATAATTTTGGTGTCATTCCAGGTATGATGACAACTTTAAGCATCTGTCAATAAGCTATTCAGGGAAAATGCAAGAAGGGTATCCAGGTTGGGTGAATGGTGATTAATACACACAAACAGGGACAATTAAAACTGCACCAATGAAATGGTTAAACAAGTCAAGGAAGAAACCATTAAGTCCAAGGTAGAGGTGAAAGTGTTTAAAAAATACCATATACCAGATTTCTTAGATTAGACAAGATAAGTGATTAGAAAGTGCCTGATTCAGAATAAAACAAAATATGTCACCCATCCATTTTTATTTAACTTATATCAATTTAAAAAAAAAAAAAAATAGATTTTCTTATCCCACAAATTTTTTTTGTTCTAAACAGCTACATTTTGGAAGGAGTTAACCCTTTAAGGGAATAAAGAACTAGAGAAAAGAGAGTGAAATAAACTGTAGTGTTATTTATAGTACTTTTATTGTGACAGATCTGTTCCTGTATAACAGGAGATAGATTTCTTGATCATAGCTAATATTACACAATCTTGATTGAAGTTACATTCCTAAATAAATATAAAATATTTAGTGATAACACAAGCAGCAGTGAGGCTACATTAAGCTATAGTAAAACTAATTTAAATTCTGAATTATATACTTAAAAATGACTTTCAGTCTGAATTGGATTTTCAAGAGAAGGTAAAAAATTCCTGTTTTTTTTTTTTTTTATTTTCTTGAAATTGATGTATGATGAAAGACTGCCATGGCAACAGTAGAAAAAAAAACAACAAAAACATCAATGTATTGCTGGGTAAAATGTGTAATGTAGAAAATGATCAAATAAACAATAAAATTGGTAGAACTCCTTATCAGATAAAGTATACTGACAGCATGTGTTCGACATCAGCTCAGTATAAATTTCAAAAGGTTTTAACTGCTCAACATGCAAGCTAGTGATTAAACAAAGGCACTAAACAAGAGAAACAGATGTGCGCTAGATGAGTCCAAGACAGAAAATTTTCAAACACTCACTTGTCACCACATCAAGTATTTTCTAAAAATAGTGTAAGCATTTACTCTTATAGAGTATTTCTGCCATCAAATTTATTCACCTCACCCCCTCAAAAAATGCAGTTGGAAGTTTTAAAAAAAAAAGACAATAACTAAAAGCTGGAGTCTGTAAGATTCTGGAGAGCAAGTAAAAAGTATCCATTTACACAAATGCATGTAAAACTGTAAGACCTACAGATGAAGCATAGAGACCACCACAGTACATAAATCTAAAAAAAAGAAAGAGATACAACTAAAAATATTACAACCTGAAATTTAGAGTGTCTGGGCAAATGCTGCCCACACTGATTAAAACTTCTTACTATACTGGGTAGCATAATTGTTTAATTCTGACAGATTGTAATGATCACATAAGTATTTTAAGCACAGCAAAGATAGAGAATGTTTCTTGATTTTTTTTTTTTAGTGAAAAGACTCACAATCTGATGTAAAAGAGCATGAAAAAGATATTTCAAAACAAAATTTTGGACTAATAGGAATAAGAGAAAAAGAAACCGATAGCTTTTTCAAAACTGCAGTAATTTCCTGATGCCTAAGTAAACAAATGTCAGTGAAGCTTGAACAATTTAAAAAGAAAAAAAAAAATTTAGCTCTCATTTGTTACAATAAGTACTGGTAAATGGTTTTAGTTTTAACTTTGTTTTAATTAGTCTAACAAATCTTTTGTACATTTCCTTCATTTTAGTATTAAGGTAGCTATAGAAGGTTGTAAAGTTTTAAGTCATACAGGTGCTAGCCATTTTCTTTAGTAGACACTGAAAACACAGGTATTCAGGGTGATTCAATATATCTGCTAAAAAAAGTTGAACAAAATAAGTTTACTGAGAAACATAATAATGGACTAATATTTACAGGGGCTGTGAGCATACTGTAACAAATAAGAAAAGAAGTTTTCATACCTGAAGTTGTTCTTCCAAATAAAGTTGCTAGTTGCCTACTAAATGTGCCAGATATAGTAGTAGTAGGAATGCTTGCAGATGTAGGTATGGATCCTTCAAAAATCAAAGACAATCTAATATAGTAAGTATGCCTGAGCAATACCAGAAATTGTATGTCTTAGATAAGATGTAAACTAACACTGATGTAATGTTTCTAAAATAAAAAGCAATATATTTCAATGCTTGAAAGGATAGCCAATTAGGCACACAAACTGCAAAGTTAGCCAAAAACAAATCATACAGTACACAATACTTTGATGAAGACAGAAAGTTCTGAAATATCTGATTACTTCTGTCTTAAAGAGAGCCAACAACACCACTATGTCTATGAGTAATATGGCAACCCCAGGTGCAATGACACTTAATGTGGAAATAATTTTTTTTTTGGTAATCTTTGTTCTTATTAATGTGCATCTATCAAAGTAGAGTTATATATAATAATACACTGACTGATCTTGTTAAAATAAGAATATTTCTATTAACATGTAGTAGAAGAGTTTCATGATGTTCTGTTTGTGTCAGCCCTTTTCTTAAATAAAACTATATTTTACTTGAAAAATAATTTTTTTTTATCATTTACTTTGATTATACTTTTAGCCTTCCACTTATGTTTTATTTCTTTTTTAGTAAAACCATTAAAATATAGATATAAATTTATGTTGAAATTTTAAGTCATATAACCTTGACATATTCTGGAAGTTTCTGCATCCAAAATAATACTTAGATTGTACTTTTAGTCTGACTTCTATACAGGGCACCTGTTATGGAAGACAGACACATAGGTTGGAGAAAAGATGCACGAAAGGGTCAGATGCACTTTGTATTACACAATTGGAAGGTTAATAAACAGACGCCAATTTTGTACCAATTTTAGGATCTTCTCTAGTGTCGTTATTGTACAGCTCTATACTGTCAGGGATAAACCCCAAAACAGAAGTGAGCAAACCACTACAACACTTGTCTGCTAATGTAGCTAACAAGCAGGCTCTATGCAATCTTTCAATCTATTTTAAATGTATGTATAAAATACAAGGTTAAGGAAGATATGGAAAATATCATATGGGATCTTAGTTAAAGATTCATAACCATTTATGACTATACCTTTAAATTTTTAAAAACTGATTGTTACAGTAAATTAGATTTCCTTTTTTCTTTCAACTCAGTTAGCACGTCATCATAATAGCACATTATTTACTCCTGACATACCTGTTACTTTATATTAAACCATCTTAGCAAGAAAAAAATAAAAGTAGCATTTTTTTCCAATTTACCAAACACCAATGATGCTTTCAAAGCTTTAAATAAGTTGTCATTACAATAAGAAAAAAAAAGCATTTCATATTTAAAAGAACATTTGTTTCAACAGAGTATTTATTTACTAAGATACCGAAATTAAAAAAAAAAAATAACAGTTTTACAATAGCAAACTATTAAAAAATCCACATAAAATAAATTAATAATACAAACTTTGTTCGAATGCAAATAAGCAGCTAATCACATTGCAACCAACAGAAGATGAAAAGACAACTGATTATAGTTAGAAAACTTCTGAGAGGTGAGTATGGTTGGTTATCCTAAAGCAGTAAAATTGTTATGCAACTGATAAATGAATAAATAAATTAGTGCAAAAAAATGTAGTAAGCATATTGTCCGTCTGATTTAGTGGAGCCTGTAGGTAATAGTGAGTTTACACAAAAATAATTAGATGGAAATTTCTATGTATTGTACAAGAAAATTACATCATTGAAAGCATTAAAAGTAACAGTGTATTTTAAATACTTAGGATCAGTCCAGTGAGACCTGGCTGAATCCAGACTCACCATTAATGATATCTGGCAGGGTTTCATTTGAACAAAAATATTTGCATAAACTTGATCAACATTTTACAACCTACAAACTAATTTAAATAATTATATTTTAGGGTATTAAAATGTGGTTTGTTTTTGTTTATAGGATATCCATTCTTGGCAGATGAATTTCACCAAACATATTCTGCAATATTGTAATGATAAAACTTTCACATATACTATTATTCATTCTTAAAATATTTTACCTTTTAGACTTGAATAACGTTAAAATGATACAGCAAAAATTGGCTTAAAATTTTTCAATTAAATTTTGCTTAATACTTCAGAATTATAGAGAGATTTCACAAGGAAAAACTATATAAGAGATTTACATTTTGAGGAATAAAATCTTATTGTGAATTAAATAGAACATTAAATTTTTTAAGGTATATTTTACATTTTGATAAAACAATTATGACATAGTAAATATAACCAAAATGGAATACATAACTAAAAATATGTAAGCAAAATACTAATTTATTAAAAAATAGATTACTGTTTATCAATTTTCATTTGAAGTATAACACCCATAAAACCAACAGTAAAAAAGTAAACTGATTTTAAAAAGGTCAATTTAAATGTTGCATATAGACAACATCCACAAGGGAAAAGACAAATCAATCAAGGAAGAGTTAAACCAGTTTGAAGAATGGCTACGAAATGAATGAAATAGATTATAAGAATTTCCACATAATGATGAACTAAAATATTGAGTGCTACATATGTACAAACATGTAGATGAAGCAGTTTAAGGTATACTGGGTAAGCCAAAATAAAAGAAACACAGCAAAGTGTTTGTTAAACTTATGCAAAAACAACACTATTGGTATGCCTTTGCAAGAGAGAATGCCTGATCTTCCTAAGCATGAGAAAATACTGTAGAATTACTGAAGAAATTTTTGTTGTTAATAAGCTGGAGTAAACATCAACACCCAACATAGATAAACTCTGTTACTGTTCAGCTAGTGTATGATAAAAATTGTTTGAAGAGACTACATAAAATATACTTTTAGGAAGCCAAAAGAATAACACCAGAAGTAAGTACATGCTGTAAGATAAATCAGCTGTTTTTTGAACCAGTGAAAGAAACTACTTCTGATAAGCTCCTACTGTTGTAAATCTAATGTGCAGAGTATGTATCATAAATTAAATTTTCAGGAGTGCTCTATGTGCAAGAACCAATGTAAGACCCTTCAAATTTTTCTGATGTATTTGTCATAGCAGATCCAGTCTAAAGAACTTCTGATATCAATAGAACAGTAAGAATAACTTTCTTTGATAAATTAACAGAAATTGGTGAGCTTATGAATTTATCATGGGAGTTTGGCAATCCATTGGAATTAATGCTTATTATGGATAAATCATTGCAAAATAATGTTCTGTTAGTAAAGTGTAACATAATTTTGGTACTGATGAACCAGTGCAAGTAGCAGTTGGTGCTAGTAAGCTGATAAAAGAAATCATATGGTTCAAATGAACCAGTAAAAGAAATAACCTCAGTTTGTACTGCATAATGACCAAAATTAATTTATAGCTTTGAGAGTTATAAAGCTCATACTCTGATTATTAAAAGAAAAAAATAATTGCTTAAAACAATGAAATGTAGACTCCTTAATCAGTAACATGCCCTTAACCTTCTATCAACAATAATTAGCTTATACACATTGGTCAATCAAGAATATCATCGAATACATCCATTCAAATAGCAATTTCTTTCAAATTTTTCCCTAAAAAGATACTTTTTAATTCCTTCACAGTAATTAGAGATCTTCCTTTCAACCTCCATGGTTTTTCCATAATTAAAATATTACATCCATTTTCAGTTAAAAAACACTTGGCTACATAACACTTTCATAACATTTTTGAATAATTACATGCATAACATCAAAATAATACTTTTCACAAACTAAGAAACAAACTAAAAAAAATATAAAATTCAAAGATGAGAAAAAAGTTTATTTTTTACTATGATTATTCTTCAAAAGAAACCCTTGCAGAACAGCAAATTAAAGAAGTGACATACCATTATAGCAGCCAATAAATTCTACTCGAAGTTTGACATCACCAATTCCTGTTCCACTAAAAGTAACAGGATATATTCTGATGGCCTTTATTTGCTGGTGGTGTGGAGGCAATTTTATATAATTTAAATGCAGAGAATCATTGTTTCCTGGAAATTCCTGGAAAAAGATAGTAGTAATAAATCCTCAGTGTGCAGTTTAGTTTAGTTGCTATTCAAGAGCAAGCACCCCTTCAACTCCAAAAGAATATGTGTTTGTTGGTTACACTATAATTGCATATTAAATTTGGTGGTGCCATTAATGAATTAAACTTAAATATTTAGGCTTTTTATCAACACATTAAAAAGTATCCCTTTCCCATTAAATCAAAATCATATCCTACTCATTTCTGTAACAGTTAAAACTATATATAATTTACTGTAAAGACTTAACAAAACTGAAGTATGCAATTTTCTTTTTTAAAACTTAAATGCAAATATGATGATTAGTTTTGAAATTGAATATACTTTTCTTCAAAATTTGCTACTGGTCACTCATATACTACACAAAAATTGTTGTATCAAGTTAAAATAGCTCATTCTGTGATATATGTAGAGATTTTGCGCTTTGGCCAATCTTTGTTAAAGAATATGCATCTTCTAAACTCAACTTTTTTATATTTCAAATCAAATTAACAAAAAACTTCACAAGTAAAAAGTAAACAGTGACTTTATTGATGTGCATCTAATTGAAAACCTGACAAGCAATATTTTTAGATGGGAAAGATTGTAGTTTTCTTTTTAATAAATGGATTTGTTACAAAGTACATTTTATAATCCAGAAAAGGAAACAATATAAACAAAAAAGCAAGTGTATAGTGAGTAAAACAAGGTGTGGTGTCTAGCAAGTGCTAAAGTAGCTACATTTTTTTTCTAAAAATTAAAAAAAAAAACAGGTTTAATCATAGACTAAACTACTGTGCTATGAATGAATTTGGGAATGATTATTTTAAAAATTCATTTCTCTGCATTGTTCAGTATAATAGTTGATTATAAAAATTTCTTTGCTAGATGCAATTTTATTTTTTTTAGATGATTTTGTTTTATTATACATAAGACATCTAAAAGCTAAGATATTTACACTAAAATAAGAAATCATTAATATATTGATAGTTAAAAATTGGAAAGAGTTGATGAAATAACTTTAAAACTGTTTGGCCATTCACAACAGATTTCAAGGTAGTGTACTATGAATACTTTCTATACTCACTTGTATTTCTCCAGTATTGGTTGTGATAAACTTCCAGGTGCCATCAAGTGACTGTTCTTGCAGTTTAATAAACCTGGCATACCCACCAGATTTACCCCCACCTTGAATAAGAATTTCTCTGACATAAGCAGGCCGAGGAGTAAAGGTTACTTCCAAAAAGGCATTCTCATAAGTTGATGGACTCCAAGGTTTACCTTCTAACCTTCCCTTGCCATTACCTATGCTAATGACACTAGATCTAATTGAATCATCTCCTATTGTTTTGTCTTCCATGCCAAGCCGATCCAGACAATAACGTTCTGCAAGATAAAAATGTCAGGTCAACATAGCATCTTTAATCCTTTTGGTGCTTAATTAAATTTCAGGCAGGAAAGTTTCACTTATCCACCATAAAATGAAATTAGGAATTTGATCAAAGAAGTTGTGGGGCTTTCAAAGATGTGAGGGTAATCCTGCTCATTAAAACAGAGGAAAATAATTTTTGTAGCTGTAGGGTAAATCTGCTTCCAGCATATCCACTTTCAGCATCATAAGGTTTAAACAACAATAAAATTTATGTATAAAAATACACTTAAATAGCTCTGAAACAAAACAAAGATTAATTACAGTTATACATAACACTATTTTCTAGATGCATAATGTACACTTTTAACTCTAAAATTATAGCTTAATATTACATCAGTACATTAAAGGCTCATGTAACGCGATTTCACTACATGTATTTTTGCCTTAATGTGATTTTTCAATAGGGAAACACATATCACTTAACATCAGCCATTTTTTTTCTATAACATGGTCTGAGTGAGGAGGTTGGACTATGTACTTCTGGGTGTTGTAGAATAACACATGACATCACCCACAACAGTAGCAGGGCAGCCTACTATTTGGTGAGGATGCTGCATTGGAAGCTGATCTGAGCCTGTGTGCAGAAGAATACAACCACATCTCAGTTGAGACATTGTCCAATTTCTTGTGTGTAGTAAGAAAGCTGTACATGAAGTGGCTAACATTATCATGAATATTCTTAATCATCATTAGTGAAAAGAGGCCAGCAAATCAGCAGAAAGGATTTTCCCATATGAGACAAAGGAAGTCAGTAACAATGGAAACAAAAATTGAAGTATTAACTTAGTTAGAAAAAGATGGTGTGTCAGACATTTGCAGTGCCTTAGGACTTCCTGAATTCATCTTACAGGCAATACATGCTAAAAACAAGATTAAAGAGAGCACCATATAACAGCATTGATGACAACAAAAGTAAGCTGTTCCTATAGTGCTATTATGGAGATGATGAAACATTTATTTAGCACGTGGACTGAGAATCAAACTTGGGAGAATCTCTTGCTGTCAATATTGAAGCTACTAAAAATTTTCCCAAAATGCTTAAAAGTGTCAATGAGGAAGAAAGATACAGAAACAAGCAGGTTTACAAAGCTGATGAGACAGTACTGTATTGGAAAAGGATGGCATCATGGACCTACATCTCAAAGGAAAAGTCAGCATCTAGCTTTAAAGTTGCAAAAACTCAATTTTCGGTACTGCTTGATGAAAACAGAAGATGATTGCAAACTGAAGCCCGTGTGGGTGTACTATGCCAGGACACAAAAGTCATTAAAGGAGTAATCAAAAGACAAGAAAACTGTTAACTGGCAACATAAGATGAAGTTGGCCTAGATGACAGCAACTCTCATCACAATATGGTTCAACATAAACAATCATAAACAACATAAGGAGCACTGCAAGAACAATAATAGTGTATTAATGATCCTTTTTAACATTGATAACTATCTTGCTCATCCTGAGAGTCAAGAAAAATTAAGATTTCATCAATACATACATGTCTACAACAAATATTAATTTGAACATTAAATTTAAAGATTACATAATAGAAAACTACTATTTCAATAAATACAGAAGAAAAAAAATTACAGTATCGTTTAATACAGCAAATTAGAAAAAAAATTTAAAAATCCAAATCATAACATAAATTCATCAAATACAGAAAATAATTATAAAGGCAAAAATAATATGAACCAGAGAATATTTCAGATATGAAACACATATTGCCAGTGAAAATTGAAATATTCTATACAGCAAAGGGAGAAGTTGTACTTAATTAAGGAAACTTTGGTCCAAAACTCGATGACCACGTAGGAAGAGGTGAAGTAGAGACGACGTGTGTACTCGAGGGAAGGGATCCAGTAGCAATTCCAGAAGTTCCACTAACTGACAGTGTGGCTGTAGAAAAATATTGTGGGACGACGAAAATTTAGAAAACTAAACAGCAAAATCCTTTGAAGCCAAGACAGGAAAAGTCTGCTAGTGAAGACAAAAAGACAAATTGGCAAACAAAAATTAGATAAGTAACATTTGAAAAATAAATTGAGTATGCAATATCTGAAAAATAACGTTAATCATCCAATCCTCATCGTCACTCCTTGCTTTATTGGAAATAACGAAGACGACATGTCTTTTTTTCGAACCTAAGTGTATCGTTCTGAGATGCAACACTTACTTCCAATGGAAGATGCAATGGTCTCCGTTGACAAAGGAGAAGTTGTACTTATTCGAGGAACCTTCGTTGGCCATGTCAGAAGAGGGGAAGTAGAGGCGACTGATGTACTCGAGGCAGGCGATCCAGTAGTAATTCCAGTTGTTTCACTTACTGAAGCTGTGGCTATAGAACAATATTAAGGAACGACGAAAGTTTAGAAAATTTAATGAAAGATCCATCCTTTCAGACCCTTAATGGAAAAACCTAATAGAGAAGAGCAACACTCGACAAGATTCCACCAAAACAATGAAATATTCATTTTATTGAACTCATGCCCATTGCTCCGTTTTACAGCTTGATTAACAATTTCAATAATACAATTTGAAAAGCTCATCTACCTAAAAACAAAGTGTCAGTTAAGACATTATCCACTCCAATTTCCTCTGCATGTAAACTGGATAGGCAATAGGAGACATGTCGTTGCCAAAGTCAAAATCGTCAACCCGCAGCACAGGCTAAACGTTCAAAAGATCATCCCAAAGTAAAACGGTAGCAGGATCAATCTCCTGGAAATTTGAAGTATGGCAACAGAACTTCTTTATCCATACCTTTCATAAACATAATTAATGCATCAAAATCTTATCAGGAACGAGTCATCAAATGTTGGAAAATAGCAAGAACTGTTCAAACCCATACACGATACATCTGTTACATATCTGAATCGAACTCAAGTCGTGTCAAAAATATCACCTCGCCAGCATAATGACCAATGTTACGAAACCATTACGCATTCAGAGACTAATGGGGCCACTCATTCCTGATTTTTGACAGGAAAAGTACCACAGCATTTTGCAAATAGAGACATACAAAATGCAACTGCTCGATTCCACCTACAAAACTCCTTTCCGGTAAGTGGATAAATCACATGCTTCTCTTTCCAAAATAATATACAGATTTCACACTTACTACGTAAAACCTCAAAGCAAGCTCGAACGTCCAGTGTCAATTTCACGGCTTCCCGCTATTCACTTTGTTGACTATGGTGATCCTGATAAACATAGCTTCCGTTCCAATTGAGTAAATTACGGTTTCCTTCCCTGCTGCCGTCCTTGTGGAATGGAAAGTATTCTCGTTGACTTTCCTGATGTCAACTGAAAAGGTGCGCACGTTGCTCATGTGGGTCGGTATCTTCACGCTTCCTAACAGAACGTTGTGCTTTTCATTGAGCTGGATAGTCACTTGCAATTTCTCTTGTTGGCTTACAAAAGGTTTGCCACCTGAGGGTCTCAACTGCTCCACGGAAACACTGCCATCTGTGGTGCTAATCCATTCTGTCCTGATGAGATGAGGATTCTTCATGCCATCGATTTCAATGCATGATTTTGCAGTTGCTATCAAGGATAACAGTACGGATAGTATCAAATACCGATAATCAACAGTCCACAGTTTGTCAAGAGATAACTATCCACATGGGACAATCACAGTTGAGATTAATTTAGTAACAGTATTTAAAGATTAGAAAGGGGACAACTCCAATTTAAATCACTAACATTGCAAAATAGATTCTCATATCAATCGACTGAGCAAAATAGCCAAAAATTCCATGCAGTCACTTCTTGCTATAGTGAAACTTCTCGAACTAAACCGTATCTTACAGAGACGCAACACTTACTTCCAACGGAAGACGTAACGCTCTCCGTTCCCACAGCAGTAGATGTACTTATTCGAGGAATGCTTGTTCCAAAACTCGACGACCGTAGGAAGAGGCGAAGTAGAGACGACGTGTGTACTCGAGGGAAGGGATCCAGTAGCAATTCCAGAAGTTCCACTAACTGACGGTGTGGCTGTAGAAAAATATTGTGGGACGACGAAAATTTAGAAAACTAAACAGCAAAATCCTTTGAAGCCAAGACAGGAAAAGTCTGCTAGTGAAGACGAAAAGACAAATTGGCAAACAAAAATTAGATAAGTAACATTTGAAAAATAAATTGAGTATGCAATATCTGAAAAATAACGTTAATCATCCAATCCTCATCGTCACTCCTTGCTTTATTGGAAATAACGAAGACGACGTGTCTTTTTTCGACCCTAAGTGTATCGTTCTGAGATGCAACACTTACTTCCAATGGAAGATGCAATGGTCTCCGTTGACAAAGGAGAAGTTGTACTTATTCGAGGAACCTTCGTTGGCCATGTCAGAAGAGGGGAAGTAGAGGCGACTGATGTACTCGAGGCAGGCGATCCAGTAGTAATTCCAGTTGTTTCACTTACTGAAGCTGTGGCTATAGAACAATATTAAGGAATGACGAAAGTTTAGAAAATTTAATGAAAGATCCATCCTTTCAGACCCTTAATGGAAAAACCTAATAGAGAAGAGCAACACTCGACAAGATTCCACCAAAACAATGAAATATTCATTTTATTGAACTCATGCCCATTGCTCCGTTTTACAGCTTGATTGACAATTTGAAAAGCTCATCTACCTAAAAACAAAGTGTCAGTTAAGACATTATCCTATCCAATTTCCTCTGCATGTAAACTGGATAGGCAATAGGAGACATGTCGTTGCCAAAGTCAAAATCGTCAACCCGCAGCACAGGCTAAACGTTCAAAAGATCATCGCAAAGTAAAACGGTAGCAGGATCAATCTCCTGGAAATTTGAAGTATGGCAACAGAACTTCTTTATCCATACCTTTCATAAACATAATTAATGCATCAAAATCTTATCAGGAACGAGTCATCAAATGTTGGAAAATAGCAAGAACTGTTCAAACCCATACACGATACATCTGTTACATATCTGAATCGAACTCAAGTCGTGTCAAAAATATCACCTCGCCAGCATAATGACCAATGTTACGAAACCATTACGCATTCAGAGACTAATGGGCCACTCATTTCCTGATTTTTGACAGGAAAAGTACCACAGCATTTTGCAAATAGAGACATACAAAATGCAACTGCTCGATTCCACCTACAAAACTCCTTTCCGGTAAGTGGATAATCACATGCTTCTTTCTTTCCAAAATATATACAGATTTCACACTTACTACGTAAAACCTCAAAGCAAGCTCGAACGTCCAGTGTCAATTTCACGGCTTCCCCGCTATTCACTTTGTTGACTATGGTGATCCTGATAAACATAGCTTCCGTTCCAATTGAGTAAATTACGGTTTCCTTCCCTGCTGCCGTCCTTGTGGAATGGAAAGTATTCTCGTTGACTTTCCTGATGTCAACTGAAAAGGTGCGCACGTTGCTCATGTGGGTCGGTATCTTCACGCTTCCTAACAGAACGTTGTGCTTTCATTGAGCTGGATAGTCACTTGCAATTTCTCTTGTTGGCTACAAAAGGTTTGCCACCTGAGGGTCTCAACTGCTCCACGGAAACACTGCCATCTGTGGTGCTAATCCATTCTGTCCTGATGAGATGAGGATCTTCATGCCATCGATTTCAATGCATGATTTTGCAGTTGCTATCAAGGATAACAGTACGGATAGTATCAAATACCGATAATCAACAGTCCACAGTTTGTCAAGAGATAACTATCCACATGGGATAATCACAGTTGAGATTAATTTAGTAACAGTATTTAAAGATTAGAAAGGGGACAACTCCAATTTAAATCACTAACATTGCAAAATAGCTAGCTCATATCAATCGACTGAGCAAAATAGCCAAAAATTCCATGCAGTCACTTCTTGCTATAGTGAAACTTCTCGAACTAAACCGTATCTTACAGAGACGCAACACTTACTTCCAACGGAAGACGTAACGCTCTCCGTTCCCACAGCAGTAGATGTACTTATTCGAGGAATGCTTGTTCCAAAACTCGACGACCACGTAGGAAGAGGCGAAGTAGAAGAGACGACGTGTGTACTCGAGGGAAGGGATCCAGTAGCAATTCCAGAAGTTCACTAACTGACGGTGTGGCTGTAGAAAAATATTGTGGGACGACGAAAATTTAGAAAACTAAACAGCAAAATCCTTTGAAGCCAAGACAGGAAAAGTCTGCTAGTGAAGACGAAAAGACAAATTGGCAAACAAAAATTAGATAAGTAACATTTGAAAATAAAATTGAGTATGCAATATCTGAAAAATAACGTTAATCATCCAATCCTCATCGTCACTCCTTGCTTTATTGGAAATAACGAAGACGACGTGTCTTTTTTTCGACCCTAAGTGTATCGTTCTGAGATGCAACACTACTACTTCCAATGGAAGATGCAATGGTCTCCGTTGACAAAGGAGAAGTTGTACTTATTCGAGGAACCTTCGTTGGCCATGTCAGAAGAGGGGAAGTAGAGGCGACTGATGTACTCGAGGCAGGCGATCCAGTAGTAATTCCAGTTGTTTCACTTACTGAAGCTGTGGCTATAGAACAATATTAAGGAATGACGAAAGTTTAGAAATTTAATGAAAGATCCATCCTTTCAGACCCTTAATGGAAAAACCTAATAGAGAAGAGCAAACACTCGACAAGATTCACACAAAACAATGAAATATTCATTTTATTGAACTCATGCCCATTGCTCCGTTTTACAGCTTGATTGACAATTTCAATAATACAATTTGAAAAGCTCATCTACCTAAAAACAAAGTGTCAGTTAAGACATTATCCTATCCAATTTCCTCTGCATGTAAACTGGATAGGCAATAGGAGACATGTCGTTGCCAAAGTCAAAATCGTCAACCCGCAGCACAGGCTAAACGTTCAAAAGATCATCGCAAAGTAAAACGGTAGCAGGATCAATCTCCTGGAAATTTGAAGTATGGCAACAGAACTTCTTTATCCATACCTTTCATAAATATAATTAATGCATCAAAATCTTATCAGGAACGAGTCATCAAATGTTGGAAAATAGCAAGAACTGTTCAAACCCATACACGATACATCTGTTACATATCTGAATCGAACTCAAGTCGTGTCAAAAATATCACCTCGCCAACATAATGACCAATGTTACGAAACCATTACGCATTCAGAGACTAATGGGCCACTCATTTCCTGATTTTTGACAGGAAAAGTACCACAGCATTTTGCAAATAGAGACATACAAAATGCAACTGCTCGATTCCACCTACAAAACTCCTTTCCGGTAAGTGGATAAATCACATGCTTCTTTCTTTCCAAAATAATATACAGATTTCACACTTACTACGAAACCTCAAGCAAGCTCGAACGTCCAGTGTCAATTTCACGGCTTCCCCGCTTTCACTTTGTTGACTATGGTGATCCTGATAAACATAGCTTCCGTTCCAATTGAGTAAATTACGGTTTCCTTCCCTGCTGCCGTCCTTGTGGAATGGAAAGTATTCTCGTTGACTTTCCTGATGTCAACTGAAAAGGTGCGCACGTTGCTCATGTGGGTCGGTATCTTCACGCTTCCTAACAGAACGTTGTGCTTTTCATTGAGCTGGATAGTCACTTGCAATTCTCTTGTTGGCTTACAAAAGGTTTGCCACCTGAGGGTCTCAACTGCTCCACGGAAACACTGCCATCTGTGGTGCTAATCCATTCTGTCCTGATGAGATGAGGATTCTTCATGCCATCGATTTCAATGCATGATTTTGCAGTTGCTATCAAGGATAACAGTACGGATAGTATCAAATACCGATAATCAACAGTCCACAGTTTGTCAAGAGATAACTATCCACATGGGATAATCACAGTTGAGATTAATTAGTAACAGTATTTAAAGATTAGAAAGGGGACAACTCCAATTTAAATCACTAACATTGCAAAACAGATTCTCATATCAATCGACTGAGCAAAATAGCCAAAAATTCCATGCAGTCACTTCTTGCTATAGTGAAACTTCTCGAACTAAACCGATCTTACAGAGACGCAACACTTACTTCCAACGGAAGACGTAACGCTCTCCGTTCCCACAGCAGTAGATGTACTTATTCGAGGAATGCTTGTTCCAAAACTCGACGACCACGTAGGAAGAGGCGAAGTAGAAACGACGTGTGTACTCGAGGGAAGGGATCCAGTAGCAATTCCAGAAGTTCCACTAACTGACGGTGTGGCTGTAGAAAAATATTGTGGGACGACGAAAATTTAGAAAACTAAACAGCAAAATCCTTTGAAGCCAAGACAGGAAAAGTCTGCTAGTGAAGACGAAAAGACAAATGGCAAACAAAAATTAGATAAGTAACATTTGAAAAATAAATTGAGTATGCAATATCTGAAAAATAACGTTAATCATCCAATCCTCATCGTCACTCCTTGCTTTATTGGAAATAACGAAGACGACGTGTCTTCTTTTCGACCCTAAGTGTATCGTTCTGAGATGCAACACTTACTTCCAATGGAAGATGCAATGGTCTCCGTTGACAAAGGAGAAGTTGTACTTATTCGAGGAACCTTCGTGGCCATGTCAGAAGAGGGAAGTAGAGGCGACTGATGTACTCGAGGCAGGCGATCCAGTAGTAATTCCAGTTGTTTCACTTACTGAAGCTGTGGCTATAGAATAATATTAAGGAATGACGAAAGTTTAGAAAATTTAATGAAAGATCCATCCTTTCAGACCCTTAATGGAAAAACCTAATAGAGAAGAGCAACACTCGACAAGATTCCACCAAAACAATGAAATATTCATTTTATTGAACTCATGCCCATTGCTCCGTTTTACAGCTTGATTGACAATTTCAATAATACAATTTGAAAAGCTCATCTACCTAAAAACAAAGTGTCAGTTAAGACATTATCCTATCCAATTTCCTCTGCATGTAAACTGGATAGGCAATAGAAGACATGTCGTTGCCAAAGTCAAAATCGTCAACCCGCCAGCACAGGCTAAAACGTTCAAAAGATCATCGCAAAGTAAAACGGTAGCAGGATCAATCTCCTGGAAAATTTGAAGTATGGCAACAGAACTTCTTTATCCATACCTTTCATAAATATAATTAATGCATCAAAATCTTATCAGGAACGAGTCATCAAATGTTGGAAAATAGCAAGAACTGTTCAAACCCATACACGATACATCTGTTACATATCTGAATCGAACTCAAGTCGTGTAAAAAATATCACCTCGCCAACATAATGACCAATGTTTACGAACCATTACGCATTCAGAGACTAATGGGCCACTCATTTCCTGATTTTTTTGACAGGAAAAAGTACCACAGCATTTTGCAAATAGAGACATACAAAATGCAACTGCTCGATTCCACCTACAAAACTCCTTTCCGGTAAGTGGATAAATCACATGCTTCTTTCTTTCCAAATATAATATACAGATTTCACACTTACTACGTAAAACCTCAAAGCAAGCTCGAACGTCCAGTGTCAATTTCACGGCTTCCCGCTATTCACTTTGTTGACTATGGTGATCCTGATAAACATAGCTTCCGTTCCAATTGAGTAAATTACGGTTTCCTTCCCTGCTGCCGTCCTTGTGGAATGGAAAGTATTCTCGTTGACTTTCCTGATGTCAACTGAAAAGGTGCGCACGTTGCTCATGTGGGTCGGTATCTTCACGCTTCCTAACAGAACGTTGTGCTTTTCAATGAGCTGGATAGTCACTTGCAATTTCTCTTGTTGGCTTACAAAAGGTTTGCCACCTGAGGGTCTCAACTGCTCCACGGAAACACTGCCATCTGTGGTGCTAATCCATTCTGTCCTGATGAGATGAGGATTCTTCATGCCATCGATTTCAATGCATGATTTTGCAGTGCTATCAAGGATAACAGTACGGATAGTATCAAATACCGATAATCAACAGTCCACAGTTTGTCAAGAGATAACTATCCACATGGGATAATCACAGTTGAGATTAATTAGTAACAGTATTTAAAGATTAGAAAGGGGACAACTCCAATTTAAATCACTAACATTGCAAAACAGATTCTCATATCAATCGACTGAGCAAAATAGCCAAAAATTCATGCTCAGTCACTTCTGGCTATAGTGAAACTTCTCGAACTAAACCGCTATCTTACAGAGACGCAACACTTACTTCCAACGGAAGACGTAAACGCTCTCCGTTCCCACCAGCAGTAGATGTACTTATTCGAGGAATGCTTGTTCCAAACTCGACGACCACGTAGGAAGAGGCGAAGTAGAAACGACGTGTGTACTCGAGGGAAGGGATCCAGTAGCAATTCCAGAAGTTCCACTAACTGACGGTGTGGCTGTAGAAAAATATTGTGGGGACGACAAAAATTTAGAAAACTAAACAGCAAAATCCTTTGAAGCCAAGACAGGAAAAGTCTGCTAGTGAAGACGAAAAGACAAATTGGCAACAAAAAAATTAAAGATAAGAACATTTGAAAAATAAATTGAGTATGCAATATCTGAAAAATAACGTTTAATCATCCAATCCTCATCGTCACTCTTGCTTTATTGGAAAATAACGAAGACGACGTGTCTCTTTCGACCCTTAAGT